>JAUZNJ010100563.1:2603-21254 GCA_034780135.1 Jordanella pulchra
ATATATATATATATATATATATATATATATATATATGGATGTAATTGCTGTAAACCAAAACCTGATTATTTCTGTTTCTATCGTGTTTTTTTTAGTGATGTACAAAGCTGATGTGATGCTGGGGGATCAGGCCGTCCACTGAGCCTCCCATGGCTGTCAGCACCATGGACTCCGAGTCAACCCGAAAACCCCAACCCAGGACCAGCCTGACGAAGGGAGGCTCCTCCCTGCTGCCCGCTGGGGTTCTCGGCGCCAAGTTGGGTCCTCAAGGAAAACACTATGTCTGTGGCTCCATGGCGGCATTCACCAACATTCTGGTGACCTTCCCCATCCAGAAAGTGCTGTTCCGCCAGCAGCTGCATGGTGTGCTGGTTACCGAGGCGGTGCAGCAGCTGCAGAGGGATGGGCTGAGGAATTTGTATCGGGGCCTGCTCCCCCCACTGCTTCAGAAGAGCACCACAGTGGCCATCATGTTCGGCCTTTACGAGGACTTCTCCAGAGTACTACACGACCACGCTTGCGGCAGCGGCGTGCCGGAGCTCGTCACGCGAAGCTTTGCCGCAGCGCTGGCGGGAACCGCCGAAGCCATCCTCACGCCTTTTGAACGAGTACAGACTCTCCTGCAGGACCATCGGCACCATGAGCGCTTTAACAACACTGCCCACACTTTCCGGACACTTCTGACCGAGTACGGCGTCAGAGAGTGCTATCGCGGCCTCGTGCCCATCCTCCTCCGCAACGGCCCCAGCAACGTGCTCTTCTTCGGCCTGCGGGGGCCCATTAAGGAGCTGTTGCCAGAAGCTACTAACAAGGCGGGACATTTGATAAACGATTTTGTCTGCGGAGGGGTGTTGGGTGCTGCTCTCGGTATAATGTTTTACCCATTAAACGTGGTCAAGTCACGCGCTCAGTCTCAGGTGGGCGGAGCTTTCCAGCCGTGCAGTAAGGTGCTGTTAACAGTATGGAGGGAGAGGGGTGGCAGCGTGGCCATGCTCTTCAGAGGAGCCCATCTCAACTACCACCGCTCCCTGATCTCCTGGGGGATCATCAACGCCACCTATGAGCTGCTGCTCAAGCTGTTATGAAAGGATCGGGTCGATGCGAGTGGAGAGAAAGGAGGCGTGTGGAAAGAGAAACGGCAAATAAAAGTCTGTGCTTGTTGTCTCGCTCTGTTATTCCAGGACTGAGAGAGAGAACAGAGGGGCCAGCTGTGAGTGTATGATAGCGTCCCACCATTGTTACTTTTCAATGTCGTCATTGTAATAAAATCAACATGCATACTTCAGCTTTCATCAAATCTGTGCCAGGGTCCAAAATGGTAAGCCCTTGCTTTACCTGTTCAAGAGTGTTATTTTTTAAAACCCATTTACAGTTTATTTTAATCTCATTCACTGTTTAGTAGGAAAATGTGTTTCTCTTTGTGCTGTGGAGTTTTTGAAAATGAAATCCCTTTGTTTTGTCGACCAAAAGCACCTTCACTGTCAAGCTAATCTGCCACTTTAGTGCTTTTGACCATTGAAATGTCCAGAAAAAAATCATAATTAGATTTATAGACTCCTGTCTCTTTATTCTCCCTTAAACTAAATCTGTGAGAAATGTCTGATTTATTGTTTGAATTCCAAAACGAAGCACAATATTAAAACTAGAGATGCACCAACCAGTCTGCCAGACATCAGGAATCTGACAGATGTTTTTCTTCCCTTTGCTTTTTCTTCATCTGTAAGTAATTTGTTTTTATTTTTCCTTGTCATTAACTATATATAAAACTCAAATCTCACTATTTGGCCTATAAACAGATGGGCCAACAAATTACTATGATGTAAAAGTCTAGTTGAGGATAGAAATAAGTGCTGTAGTGCGTAAAATGGAGGTAATGGTATTTTATGATGTCAAATAACTCAATGTTTTGTTGGGTTTTTTTACTGTCTTAATTTTCCTCTAAAGGAAATAAGATTCAAATTGTAGTTCAGGCTTTAGAGAAACCCGGAAACTGTTATTGGTGTTTTGTTCAAACTGAACGGTGCAGCTCTAGTTTTAACCATGTATCACACATTGGTTGGTCTGTGTGTGGTTTATTTTTTTACGGATATTCTAAAGTGCCAAAGACGAGTTGTCTTTGCATATAAACAATCTTCGCCCATGTTTCTCAATTTTAAATCGTTTTAGAAAGGAAATTCTATTTAGACTTTGAATGCAGCAAGAGATATCGGATATTTTAATGCAAACCTTTGCTCCTTTCGTTAGTTTCATACCATCTCTGCTGAAAAGTTCTGAAGAATGTTCATTTTCCCCCACTTACTGTCATGATTTGAATCTTTAACCTCTTGGTTTTTAGTTTTTTTTTCCTGCTGCTATTTTTTCTCCTCTCACGCTTGCTCTCCTCCCTTTCTGTAACATCTGTTGACATAATGGGCTCAGATTTCAAGCTTGAGTAGTTGCTGTCACTACACCGCAGTTCTGAGGGTGTCTGACATCCCAAAGAGGAAAGGCACGTCGCTTGGACATTTGAGAGACTGAGAATTAATGGTGGAGAGTGAAGACGGGGACAGAGGGTAATGTTCAGTGGTACAAAAAGCTCCATCTGCAATGGAAAAAGCACCATTTGGCCCAATTCTTTTTTACTGCCCTGAAAGTTTAAGGTTACATTGGTTTTGTTTCCTCCTTTCAAACGAAAGCTTTTGTATTCCAGCTTTACTAAAGAGATCGTCCTGCTGGAATAAAGAGGTCGTTTGTAATTGTTTTGAAAAATCAGTACGTCACCTTTAAGATGTAATGTTATTCAAATCAAATGTTTATCAATAAAAACAGATCTGTTGCACTGGTGTTTATAGGATAAATGGTTGGATCATCACATTTTCTTTAATAAAATAACTGAATTTAAACAGAACCTAAACCTGTTCTTGATGTTAGAACCATCAACCCTGGATTTAGAGGCAGCAGAACAGTGAAATACAAAACAAGGAATCCTTTGTTGGATCACCTTATTCACCAAAATATACAAAACGACATATAAAAGTGTGAATTTGTGGGTTTTAAAGTATTGCCAAGTTTTAGTTTGAATTGAAATCTGGATTTAGATTGGGCCATTTAAACACATGAATGGGCTTTGATTAAAACCAGGGGTCACACGAAGGGCTGTAAAGCTGTTTCTAAAAATAGCCCAACCCACTAGTGAACTGCATTTAGAATGGCATCTTTCTCCATAGCTCCTCATTTTTATTTCTTGTATTTAAAAGTAAAAACGAAAATAAATCAAAAGTAGAGGAATCTTAAATATGATGTGTATAACTGTTACTCCTCTTATTTAAAAGTCAGTTCTGGTAGCTCCTCGTATGACCCAAACCACTGAAGTACCCCAGGGTATTTTGGTGACCCCTGATTTGAACCTTTTTTTTGCAGCTCAGGCTAAACATTCTGGTTAGTTGTCCTGCTGGAAGTTAAGTCTCTTAATTTGAAGCCTGAAGTGTTTAATTACCAGTTTATGTCAAGTCAGACTTATGGAATATTGATCTGCTAATGAATTTAAAGAGTTTTAATAGATGACAGCAGTTGTGGTGTTAATGTAATCAACAGGTCACTGAAGGGAAAATAATTCAGTTAAAACACATATTTTACGCTTGTTTTTGTCTGATTTTCAGTCGTCATGCATTTGTTCAGTAAGCGTCACCACTGGTAACATGAGGCAATACCTGAACCCGACTGGTGATTCACCTCCACCAGGATGGCACTTCCGTACATCAACAGGTTTTTTTCTCTCCCAGCACAGAAAGTGATTAGAGGAGGTGGGATTATTTTAGGTTTGCTGGACAGACCTGTAAGATTCCATCACTAGGACTGGTATCTGCTCCTCTGTCCAAGGTGGAACAGGATCAGTACTGCCAGGGGCCTTTAAACGGACCCCCAGCGGGACGGTGGTTCGAAAATCTGAGGAAACAAGTATGAATGTAGCTCACAAAGGATGAAGAAACAGATTCCACTGACTGACCTCAATGCTCCTCTGACCTAAAGATAAAGCTCAGACTGTCCAGGAGCTCAGCGATGCCCTGGTCATGACCTGGGATGAGCTGCCCCTGGACGCCATCATCATTAGAGCATTAGACCGGCCTGCAGAATCAGATTTTTAACTTCACTCAGTGCACTTCACTTGTTTCAACTTTCTTTTTGACACCCTTTTGTAAAAGCCAGATCTGTATCTTCCACAGCATTAGCAAGAGTGACTTTGCTGCCCGTCTGGATCACATTCCTTCATTTTCCCTGTCAGTTTAGGTGGATGGCCATGTCTTTGTGGGTTTGCAGTTGGACCAAACTCTTCTCATCTTCACATGAGGGTTTTAAACAACATTCTGTAAGATATTCAATGCTTAAAAACATTTTTGTAGCCTTAGCAAGCTTAATATATTTCTACAACTTTATCGCTGACCTGTCTGCTGTGTTCCTCTTTTCCTGGTGCTGTTTGTTCTCTGAAGGAATCAGAATGGATGTATTTATACAGAGACTAACCTACACTGATTTGTACTCTTCTTAACAAAATAATTACTTCTAAAGTTCTGTGAAAGATTTTGTTGACAGTGTACTAGAGTAAAGTTAGCTAACTGTATGTGCGCCCCACATTTTTCAGATTTTTTTCTGCTTTTTTATTTTAAAAACCATCCGTTGTTTTCTTTCCATCTTACATTTACTCACCTCTTTTTGTTTGTTCATCATATAAAACCCCAGAAAGAACCATTAAAGGTTTGGGTTGTAATATGAGAAAGATCACAGGGTTTATGAATACTTTTACAAGTCATTGTGATGAGATAGTTATGTAACATTGACAAAGAATGATTCTTGTGTATTTGTAACTTTCATGCCACACCTTTCTATCCACCCAGTCTCTTTATACAATACGTCACTTGTCTAACCTGCCCTTTACTCGACATGCACTCTAATCCCTGCTTTCTAAACGCTTAGACACCCTGCAGCGCTGTAAAACAATGAGCTGTAGTAAATAAAAATAAGACTTGCCACTCATTTGTTAAAAACACTTTCTAAGATATTGTAACTGTGATGGTTGTTTTTGTTTTTAGTAACAGGAGAAGTTTTGCCAGTGATACCATATTGATAAATGTTTCTCTAGATTATTGCATCAAGGAGTCTGACAGTGCAAAAAAAAAAGTCAGATTTTTGTGAGGACTTTGTCTTTAGAAGAGTTTAGCTGCTTTAATTACAAAGCCTATCAGCTCTTGTTTTTTCTTGGTGATTTAAATCTGACAAGATAACTTTATATATATTTTTAAAAAGTCTTAAAATAATGTAGGTTCAATATCAGCTTGGATTTCAAATAAGGAGAAATATGAGACAGAGATCAAGGATAAAGAAAGACGCTTGAGTTCACAGATGAACGCTGCCTTAGCAGACGGGGAGCGAGTTAATACCGAGAAAGAAAGCTCACAGTAATCCTCATTAACTGCATTACAGGTTTAGACATGTCAAAAGGGCACAGTAATAGTCTAAGCTATCTCACACAAATGCTTTTTATATGCAGTTTAAACAACCGCAACCTGGGCTTTCCAGCTCTACTTTTCAATGTAATCAATAATATTTTAGTTGTTTGAACAGGACCTGTTATTTTAACCAGGCTTACCTGAACTCACTCATTGATCTAATACAAACATCCAGCAGACAGGAACACTCAGTAAACAAAGACAGTTAAGGTCAGTGTGTCATTTATTCCCAAACAGTACAAGTTTTGTTACATTGGCTATTTTGGATGTAAATATGGAAATGGGATCGCTTGTGTAGAAACATATGTTTTATAGGAACTTTTGTGCGTGCAGACAGAAGAGTGTAACTGACTCTTCTTGCTCTGTGAGCCTGTCTGATGAACAAAAGAAGACAGAAACACTTGGGACATCACAGAATGGGTTTGTCAGTGCAGTCATGGGTAAAGCTACCTGAAGACAAGGCAGCTGGAAGTCTCATATAGGAGATTTACCTTCGTACCCTTAAAGTTTTTCCCTTGTCACTTTGGAAAAAAGAAATACCTCTTCTCACCAGCGAGCTGAACACAGTTAAGCAGCCTTTATTCGCCTGATCCCCTTATCATATTTACAGGAGCGGCTACTGACTGATTCGTCTTAAGTACCTTGCTGTTGTCAAAAGTGGCTCAAGAAAATTCTTCGTGTTGGATGGCTCATCGAGAAGTTGGCAGCGTCTCTTTTAAATGGCAAGCTAATTAGCAAACACATCAACTAATAGAGCAATGTAATCCTTTTAGTGGCGATTCACAGAGGTCATTACAGATAGGAGTCTTTACATTGCCGGTTGCAAATATCATGCAGCTTTGCATATTGTTGCAAGTCATAATGCAGGCAATTTCCACAGAGCAAGATGAAAATCCAACATTTTAGACAAATAAAATGCACATTATATTTACAGAAATATAATGCATCTGTTGTTTGTTCTAATGCTCACATTGACAGAAATAAAAACCGCATATAATAGTGTGTACAGGCTAGGGAGTTTATGTTTGCATAGGCATAAACTAAAGTAGGACACAGATGTATTTCTTCATTTCTCACCACTGTCAGTAAATCCTTCAGTGTTTTATTGATATAGTGTTGTACAAGGAGGAATCCAAAGCAGGGAACAGTTGTGGCTCAGTGGTTTTAAGACTTTGGATCTTTGCTACATCTGGACAGAGTTTAACAGTCACCCATGTGCCAACTACATAAATAAGGTCCACCGTTTCACTGCCTAGGCCCCCCATCCCCACATACCCAGAATACATATAAATGTAGACATTTGTATGAAAACAATAACAATGTTATAATACTGCATACATGTGGTTAATGGGAATAGTATCAAGAAACTACACAGAATAATCCTGGACAGGGAAAAGTACAGAAAAAAATACTTCATATAAGGTTATGTCTAACAAAAAGGTGCAATCTGTAACAGTCAAAAGTGCGCTCCCTGCTGTGTAATGGTAGAGTTTGGTACCACATTTATTTGAGACTGTAAGGTTTATAAACCAAACCCTTAAAAAAGGTGTAAACCTTGCACATACAAAAACATAACAGTTAATAATTATTGTAGTTCAAAACTGTAACAAAGTATATTCTCTGTCTTGTAAGTAAATGTACTTGTCAATAAACTTAATAAAATGACAATTTACAGATTACACCTTGTAGAGCGAAGATTGTTTTTTTAAAAGCAGCAAAGGATAACATAATACTGTCTGAAAGACAAAGAAAAAAAACCATTTTAAATCCAGTGACATCTATATTTGTTTAGGTTTTACTCACCAGAGATCTGCACATGACAAATAGTGGTGCAACCATTGTAAAAATAAATACATAAATACGTACATGGATATTTAGCACATACATACATGTGTTGTATCATAAAATAAGAGAATAAAGTAATTATAAAATCCATATCTACAAATGCATAGTCCACATGTGTTACAAAGAGAGGCAGATATCTCTCCTCTTCAGGATTATGTGAGGTGTCAACATGTGTATTGTGTTGTGTGCATGGCACTTGTACAAAAATACTAGAGTAACAAACCAATTTGTTCTGTGCAGTTTCTTCGCCTCAATTCTGAAGTCCATTGTTTATGAGTCTTAATGTTCTGGTCAAAAATTGAGAGGTACACGGCCAGGTGTGTCCGTTGTTTCCAGTGTGCGTGACCGGAAGAGTTGTGTGAGCGCGAATACCGATGAGATGAGCAGAGTGCAGCGTTTGGCTAGCAGCCTTACGCCATCTTCCTCTCCTTGACTCTGCCCAGACCCCACACTTCTACCACCATTAACACCACCAGTCCCAGCTGTTTCAACCGCCCCTACAAACTCTCTGTACAAACCAACTATCTCCTTCAACTTCTCCATAGGCTGCTGACCATCATCGTCCTCATCTTTGTCAACTAGTCTTGCTTTATTGCAGACCTCACAACCAGGACATGGGTTTGTTTTAAGACAGGCAGCTGACAACTGAACCAGGGCGCTGAAACTAGCAGTTAAAGAACGCAGAGCCTCATCCGGAGCCCAGCCAACACGTGTGGCTCGCTGACATCCAGACGCTAGTCGACGAGCCTCTGCCTGGAGAAGACTCTTTTCAGGCTCCGTCATGATGACAGGACTTACCCCCGTGCAGCTTTTACCTGAAGCAATATTGTCTTCTGTTCCATTGTGATTTAGGTCTGTGTTCTCTAATTTTGAGTGTTGTTGAGGCTGGTCAAGCAATCCCCTTTCTAATACTAGAAGAAGCTGATCTATGTCTTCGCGCAGAGAGGCAAAACCACCCCTTAGCCCTCCATAGTTTTTGTTAGTAAGGGAACGCAGACGACCACTGAGTGAAACTGTAGGTGAAACTGGACATGACACCAGTGGACTCAGTTCAGAAGATGCAGTGGAGAAGGTAGACAGTGGACGAGGGTTGTCCTTCAAAAGTGAGAGAATGTTGGGTTTTGGAGAGGGTGTTGTTGGAGAAGAAGCTTGAGCAGGTTTGGGGCGTATGCGGCGAGAGAATTCATAAACAGTAAGTTCCTCATCAAAGCTAACTCCTTCCTCAGTGTCTCCACTAAAACAGTTGGCATAAACGGTGCGACAACCACAAGACTCCCGATGTTGCTGTGGAGGAGAGGAGGTTGGTGAGTCGCCTCCGATCTGCATGCTTGTTACACCACCTAGCCCCACAGCTGAATGAGGTCGTGACTGTGGCTGCTCTGAAGAAACACTGCCACTATGGGGACTTATATCTCTAAAACTCAGATTTGGGTGTGAGCCATTTGTTCCACTTGCATTTTTCATATGTGAACTTACCTCTGGAGCCTCTCTGATGGTTGCGATGACAACCTCAGCCCCATCATCTAAGATGCTTCCTTTACTTCCAGATTTTGATGCAATTGTCTCTTTGTCTTTGACAGGGGTTTTATTTAAATCGGATAAACCACTTGCAACAGACAAACCAGAGCCAAAACCAGAGGTGTCTCCATTGATAGAACTTGTTGAGGGATAGTCCAAATTTCCAAGAATTTCTTGGGAACGAGTCATGTACCAGGGCAAAGACTGGATCCTTCCTCTCAGAGCAGAAGCTGGTAGTCTTCCTCCCAAACTGGAAGAGCTAGTTCTCAGATCACATCCTGAACCAGATCGACCAGGCTCTCTCGTTTCAAGGCCCCCAACACCTTTACAATCCATTGAGGTGGGTGAAGTGGTAATAGTGTGTGGTGCATCTGTATTTTTGGGTGATAGGCTCTCATGGCTCAGAGAAACCCTCCTAGGCCCTGACTGAATGCTGCCATTGCGACTACTCCAAGGGTGGATTCCATTTGGTGTACTGAGTGTATCCTTAAAAATCCCTTTATTTGGATCAGTGGGAGAGACAGGAGAGCTAGCAGGTAGCGATAAAGGATGAAAACTGCTGGAACATGTAGGTTTCGGGGGAACTGGGGGGGGGGCAGCAAGCTTCGTGCCTGAATTGGAGCGTTGGACAGGATGAAAGCTGGGTGGACTTTTTGTTAGAATGTTAGATCCATTGATTTTCTCGTCAACTTTTTCTGTTTCTTTTTTATCTTGAATCATTTTAATGTCACCAGAAAGAGCCTGCAATCCATTCTCACATACAAGATTTTTGTTCTTTTGTAAGATTTCATTCTTTACAGTGTTTTCCTCAGCTTGTGGTGTTGTGTTGGTTACGGGCTGCTTGGAACATCTAACTGCTGTAATAATTGATGAGGAGGCAGGCAATCCACCCAATGTGACAGACTTGAACTCCATTGTGTCTGGCTCCATTTCCAAAAGTTCAGAAGACAAACGTCCAGAGGCATCCCCATTGCACTGGGCATATGATCGTCCACGTTGGGGTGACTTGGGAGGCATCATCTGAGGTTTGGGAGGAAGTTGGGGTTTAGGTGCCAGTGGTGGTTTCACTTTAGCTTCAGGTTTCTGAGATGGCTTTGAAGGAGTAGGTTGGTGATGATGTTGATTTGTAGAATCTTTTAGCAACTCAGATTCCTTTTTCATTTTAGGGGATCGAGGTTTAGTAGCAAGTGGGGATGGTGGTTCTTTCCTTGACACAGATTGAAGACTATTCCAAGTTCCACTCAAGCGATTAGCATTTTGTTGATCAGCCAGCTCAGCATCTTTAAAAGACAGAGAAAGGAAATGATTAAAGAAGAGACAGAGAGAGACATTATTTGATTGACATATATTTTTCGATCACTTTTAATCAAATAATGTAATTTTTTATGCTTGCTCTGTTAAAAACTACGATGTCCACCTGGTCAGGGGACTATGATATGTAATTGTTTTACTGAAACAAACCTGATAGATCTGGAACTGGTGGAGTAAATCTCTCCTGTGCGTCAAAAAACTCATCCTCTGATTCTGAGATATTATCCTTTAACAAAAGAGCTGTTTTGGGGTTTGGTGAAGGAGTCAGAAAGAGGCTGTCCTCATCTTTAGACAAGCGATGGTCTGCTTGTGCAGATCTATTTCCAGGAATAGAACTCGTTCTTACTGGGACTTTGGGGGGAATCTTTTTCTTTCTTTTAATGGGCAATCTTTCAAAAGGTGTGCTGTCAATCATTCTCAGATCCCTTGAACTAGGAATCTTAGAAATGCGTCTGAGTTTGTGGATGCCCAGGTCTTCTTCCTCTTCCTCCTCATCTTCTTCATCTTCATCATCACTTGTAGCGCCTGCTGGACTAGACAAGAAATCCGCCTTGGAGAGTTCAGCAAAGCAGAGGAAAGAGTTATCATTGCCACGGTAGTTCAGATTGGTGGGTCGAAGAGGCCCTTGACGCTTTGGCTCAAGTAGGTATGGGTGGTGGACGTCCATGTTTGAAGGATCTTCACCTGGGCTTGACCCACGAAGAGCATCTAGGCGAGAAGGAGCTTTGGCTGCAGCAATGCTGTCATCCAGGGCAGTGCTCAAGGAACTGCTGGACAAGCTTGAGAAGCTGCTAGTGACTCTTGGGTCAGTGTGATACCAGCTGGTCTCCAGGTTCATTTCTTCATCCATAACATTGAATCTACGTAGACCACTTCCTGTTGCACCTACTTCCTCTTCGCTCTCATTTTCTTTGCCTTCTGTTGTTGTAACTATTATTTTTACTTCCTGTTTGCCTTCGTGTTCTTCTCTCTCTTTTCTTTCTTCATCTTTCCTCTTTTCTTCTTCCTCTCTTCTCCTATCTTCCCAGTCTGTGCTTGTATGGTCCGAGCCCTTGTAACTCTGAGAATCCATAGGGTCGTCGTCATCTGTTGAGTCATCTGAATCACTGCAGCAGCGAGACACATAACCTGATACACAAACAAAAACAAGCATAGCATAAAGTTTTTTGGATGCAATATAGAAAAAAACATGATTAATTATAATATTGTATTATGGCAATAATTTTTCTCCATATCCAAACTGGTTAGTGATATACCCTTCTGAAACCCGGAAGAAATGCTTAAATATTTTCTGAAATATTTATTCTCTCTTAATGTTGATAAGGATTTGTTCCATATAATATAATATTTAAGATCACAATGATCAGTCCCAATTTCTTATTTAACAGGCCTCTCAAAGTGCACACACCACTTTTTAAATGCCAACTTTTTTGTGATGTAAAAATATGACTGTTGATTAGTTTGTGTAGTACACATGTAACAGGGGGGAAGTGGGGAAAAACAAAGGTCAAAGCTACAGGTTTTTCATCAACACAATTACATTTTTAAAAATAATGCATTGATAGAACAACTAGAGAGGTCCAAAAAAGTATTTATTTTACTGACAAAAAAAAAAAACGTATAGAAATAATTGTTCTATAACCCTGTTTTAGGTTTTTCAGAAGTTTCATATATATATTTAAGTCTGTTTAAGATGCCGAAGATGACATGAAGCATTCTTTTCATTGTATCAGACACAATTAAA
The DNA here is from genome assembly GCA_034780135.1 of Jordanella pulchra. NCBI lineage: Eukaryota > Metazoa > Chordata > Actinopteri > Cyprinodontiformes > Cyprinodontidae > Jordanella > Jordanella pulchra. The sequence continues at coordinate 14,505 of JAUZNJ010100563.1, forward strand.
TGAAACAAAACTAATTCTTCGTGTAAACATGCAGTCTTCCCACCATAAATCGGGGTTTTCACATCCAGATTAGTTTTGATAAAACCATAGCAGGACATTAATAACAGGACCTTATTGTATAGACGTTTCATTCAGGACCATGGAACAAGAAAAACACATAACCAGTAATTTAGGAATATTTGTGCAATAAGTGATTTCACAGAAACTGAAGATATGCCTAATTATATTAGAAAGACCATGTAAAAGCTGGAAGAATTTCCAGCTGAGACAACTGAGGATTAAGAGAAATATTACTTTCCATCACCTTTGTTTGTGGAACAAAGAAGAAATTAATTAGAAGTTATTCATTTAATTTTTAGAGTAGAAATGTGGGAGATAAAGTGGACAAATATTTCCAGGGTAATGTGTGTTATATTTTGTCAATACTTTAACATGACTATTTGTTTTTACATCTCACAAAAAAACAAAAAACATGGCATTTTAACTTGTGTGTCGACACTTTTGAGGGCCACTGTAAATATTATGAGATGTTTTATAACCATAGTCCTTAGAGTAGCGCTCTCTACAGAAGCGAAAAGTGGGTCTCAGGAGGCTACACTACATAAAAATCGGATGTAGAAAAAATCTAAAAGGCCAAAACCAGAAAGAGATATTTTTAAGTGAAACAGTTTTTGTGCTCACTTGATAGGGATTCATAGCACACGCCCTCTATTACGGCGAACCTCCCACACACACCTTCTTCAGCAGGAACCCGGTGCACCCTGACTTTTGGGCGCCCCAGACGGAAGACATTAACTCTTGGATCCACCAGGAGTTTGCAGTAGCCTCCCAGCAAACACCCTAAGTCTTTGGCTGCCACAGAATCCATCAGTAAGGCAAATGGCTGAGAGAGGGAAGGGCATTGGAGAACATTAGGTAAAGCAAGGTGATTAAAGTCGAAGGGTAAGAAGACAAAGGCAAAAGGAGTGGGAGAAAGAAGAGGACACTGTCACCTTTGTGTAGAGAATCATTACTGTATGTACAATAACTCCCAAAGGCTACTTAGTGCTAAACTCGAGAAATACTTGACCTATATTTATTCTAGCATGAAATTTGGCTCAGAAATAGTACAGTAAGTGAAGGTGCATGGTTTCTTTTTAATGTTAATGCTAACATGTTTATGAATAATACAGTATCTGCATGAATGCCTGCACTTGTGTATTTTATACCTTCATATCATGCAGTGAAATGCGCAACAGGCTGACTTTTTCCGACTCGGATAGCAGCTCCACTCGGCTGATGCTGCTGAACTCAACCAAGGTGGATATCATGTTGAGCTTGTGGTTAATGACTTGACTTAATCCATACTTGGCTCCTACCAGCAAGCTGACCAGCACTTCCCGGTCCTGAAGCTGAGCATAAATCAAAGAAAGCAAATAATCAACGAAAGGATATAACAGTGACGATTCATTAGGGCCACCTGTTGACTTGATCGTTAGCACAAATTAAGAATCAACCAGCACAATAATAGCACCCAACTTCATTTATACATCAACAGGGATGAAGACATTAGAATAGGTGGGATACTTGGTCTGAAAACCGGGTAGGTATGAATTACACATAAACAGCTTATTTACTGGGATTTTCATGTAAAAACATATTCAGACTTAACAGCTTAAAGAATTTTGAAAATATCCAAAAAATGGCAGATTGACAAAAGTACATTTACTGAGATATAACTATCTCTCTTTGTTTCTGTTTTTCTCTGTCTGAATGGTCTGTTTTCTTTTCCAATTTTAGAAAACCACACTGGGATTCTCTTGCAAGTGAGCAAAACCATTTTTTTAAGAGATTGCTTGTTTGGTAGAATTTTTTTAAACCAGTGAACCAGTGCATACTGTTAAAGAAACGCTTAAACAGCTTTGGCATTATAGTGCCCAAACTAAAATAAAAACGGCTCTTATTTTCAACTCAGACACTAAAATGGTCAAGGCAAAATTTGGCAAAACCAACCGGAAAGCATGGATCTACCCTCCTAGGTAAAAAGGTATGGTGGTTGTGCCAAAGTTGGACATTTTCTTGGCACATTTTTTGTGTATCTATGTATTATTAGTGACCATGTCAACCTATGTGACCACAAGTACCCTGCTTCCCTTAAGTTAGTGCAACGTATAAAACGTGAAAATGTATTGAGTCTAATGGTCGCCACAGTAACCAGAGCATATTGGGATGTTTTCTGGAAATAGAGATTATTAGCCGGGAAATGCACTGACTGAAAATGTTTACCAAATGCATGGCAGCAACATAACACAAACATCTCTGAGATATATTTCTAATGTCACAAAGAATTTAAAGTGATGTATTTTGAAAGGATGCTGTTTTTTATGTCAACAGACTTTTGGAAAATTAAAAAAAAAGTTGCTTTGTTTACCATCATTGTAGCTGTGTAGGAGCGTCCACCATAGGATATAAGTTCTCCAAGCTGAGTAAGGTAGGCCAATCGAGCCTGAGTAGCAGATATAACCTGAAACACAAAAGTTGATATACAGAGAGTAGATATATTAAAACCAACTCGGAAATCCTTTGATTTTCTTTGTAAATCAGCTCCTTTTTAATTACTCCACTGCCCACTATTGGTTGTTTACTTGCCTCCTTTTATTTTACCGCTTTAACCTATAAACTGGTCATAACAAAATCACCCAAAACTAATTTAAAACGCCAGAAAACACCTGGGAGGGTCTAGTCAGCCACATAAAACCATTATAGTGGTGACCAGTAGCTTTATTTTTGCAGTGTGAGTATTTGCAGACTTGGGAGCAGGACATACATCCCGCAGACGTGACGTGACAGTTATCAGGGTTATCCTCAGGGGAGATTAGCATCTAAAAATGTACCCAAAAGTGATTGTTTGGTAAAATCTTTGCATGTTTTTTCTTCTGCTGATTAGTCATTCCTCGTCTACCTTTTGCCGTGGCTCCAGCAAGGACTGGATTTTTTTGAGGTGGTAGCTGATTGCTTTCCTTAGGTCCTTCTCTCTCATGTTGCTCAGCAGTGTGGGTGAGATAAAGCTGTCCAGGCCAAACTCCTTCCTGTCAACCACAAATATACAGAGGAATCAAAATCCGACTAAGAGGAAAATACTCCTTAGTAACCAAAATTATCTTTATTACTAGAAATAAATTCTATATATAAAATAACTCAACAAGCAGGAAATATCTTAAAGGATTTTGTTATTATAAAGAACAAGTTATTTGATTAAAACTGCAAACATCTTCTGTCGTTGTGGAAAAAAACGTTGCTGTCAGCAAACAGCTCTCTGAGGAAAAACATTAGCCTTGTCAACAAACTAACTGGATTTTGGTTGACAGGCACAGCCTTAAGGGTTTAGAAAGTTTACATGAATTCCAATGTGCATACCAGTTTGCATTGTTCAACCTCCCATATATATCAATATAATTTGTAAAGCATCCTGTTCTTTTGCTGCATGGAAAACTACAAAGAATGGAGAGTCTCCAAGATGTTGTGTGAGTCACAGGTCTCTAAACTTTCAGTGCTTTTGTTTAAAAAAGAGGTGATTTAATTGAGGTTTTGTTGTGATTAGTTTAAAAAAGTTAGAAAGTTCAATTAGAAAGGGTGAACGAACATGATGAAAAGCCTACAGTAGCAATGATACCTAGTGGAACATTGAAGGGATAATTAAAATGTTGTTTTAGTGCTAAATGCATTCATCATATGACGTGGATAATAAAATCTCTGGAAGGATTTTGAGGCTAATATAAAATAAAAATAAAAAAAACCAATATCTAGTTAGTTAATATGTAGTTATAGGAAACAAGGTGTTAACTTATACAAAAGACGTAAAACAAAATATTTGAAATTGCTGTTTTTCTTACTAAACAATTGAGATTAAATTGTCATTAAATAAATGTCAGATTATATTTTATTCTTATATCATCCTCTACTAAATGTTACCAAATAGTCATATTTCAACTTAGAACAATTATCTGTAATAGTTAGATTATTAAATCAAAGCTAAATGTTGCAACAAAGACAGTGAACATTATAAAACAGGAATAATTACACTTGTGTTGGAGTGTAGTAGTGAGTGTGCAAATTCGTCAGCTGGAGATGCCAAAAGCTGAGCAGGCTGATACCTTTTCACGCTATGCTACATTACAAGCACGAACTGTAATGCATTTTTTTTTCTTTTTTTTGAGATTCTAATTAATCTATCAAAAAAAAACAGAATTTAATTGTGGAGGGAAAAAAAATACTGGTTCAATTCTCCCTTAAAAAATAAATAAATCAGGAAAATATCCTTATTCGTACTCCTGCAAAAACTCTAGTGTAGCCAATGGCCTTGAGAAGTCATCTGATTAGATAGAGTGCCTTTATTTTGTTTAAGGATATCTAATAAATAAATTCCCAGGAGAAGGACCCAGTTAGACAACCTTAAAAAGATATAAAGAAAACCATTTATAGGAAATTATTATTATTTAAAGACTATGAAAGATCAGTTAATTGAGACATTAGTAATTAATGTGATGTACATAATGTAGAAACATCCAGTCACAGAATACATTAGCTCTCCACTTATTAAAACTAAATGTAATCACAACTGAATGCCTAATCTGTTAACCTAAAATCAAATCACATCCCTCTGAAATTCTGTTGTACCTCCTAAAAACCACAACTACACCCTTTAAAGCTGAAGGAGGTTCTGGTGGTGAGTATTTAGGCTACTGTCCTCATTACAGCAAAATACACAAACACCAAATCACATTTTCCATCACATTACCAGATGAAGTATTAATGAGAATCATCATCCAAGACAAATTATAATCCAGAAAGCAGCAAAGTACCTCACTTTTTAGGGCTTTCAAAAAGACGGGTAACCCTTAAACTAACCCAGACACACATAAGACTCACGTTATACTCTTGATGGATGCCCGGGTCTGTCCACAACTATCAAGCCTCTCATGCATGTGCAGGGCAGCGAGGCGGAGCGCCGTGTTACACTTCATCTCCACGGCAAAGCGCTCCTGTAGCACATCTCCAACACTCTGAAAATAGAAGCAACCTTGGTCAATTCCACATGGACTCTGCACACGTGAGTGAATGGAAAAGCAACACACTGCTGCTTTTGCTCTGATTTTCTGTTAACATTTCCATTATAGCAGAAATTAGGAGAATAAAAAAAAAAAAAAACAGGACACTCGGGGAGTGTCTTTAAGAAAAACAAACATATGGGAACCCAGAACTGACAGCGAAAACAAACACAGCAGGACGCAAAGACTGCTTTGAAATATTAAGTCAGCATGACATAAGTGGCGCTCCCATGGCTTGTATTGTGAAGGAAAATGTAGCTTTGATTGTTGGGGAGGGGTGGGGGGGCTGGTGGGGGATTCACAAGAAGCCACACAGCTGTGCATCATCAAAGTGCCAGACTGCTTAGAACAGCAGATTTTCAAGAATACCAAAGATTCAAAGAGGTTCAAGAAAACAGCAAAGTTATTGTTATGCAACAAAAAGGAACCGGAGACAGTTTGAAAATGATCAGAGAGAAACATGAAGCAGTGAAAGAGTTGAATAAAATATTGAGCTTTGAGTTGATTCTTTTGTTTCTAGGAGAACATTGAATTAAACTTTAAACTAAATAAACTAGATTTCTCTAGGAGTGGTAGGGTTCTCTGACCTGTAAAAACAGATACTCAAAGGCCAGGGGGTCCTCTTGCAGCATCTCCGAGGGATCTCTGGGAATGAAACAAACCCTGAACAGACATCTGTAGTCGTGCGAGTCTTTTTTCTGCACCACCTGGTGGAGACAAAGCATTGTAGATCCTAAATACGTAGCGCTGACACTCAACTGATATGAGCCTCCATCACTGCTCACTAAGGAAGTGTGGATCTCTCACCTTTTGTATGAGCTCGTCTTCATGCAGTAGCAATAGTTTGGAGATGCTATACTGCTGCTCTAGTACCAGACCAAAGTGCTCGATCACCCGCATGGAGAGTTTTTCTTTCAGAGTCAGAACAATATCCTAAAAAGATGAAAAACAACATTTTAATCAGATCAAACAAACAATTTATCCTATTGTGCTGATGCCAGATGGACAATCTGACCCCCCACCTCCCTTGTTGGAAGGCAAGCGGGGGAGCTGCTGCTGCTGTAAAATAAAAATAAACGTAATCCTACTGGCTGTGAGTTAAGGAAACTATCATCTCTTCTAACATGCAACCACTTCAAGAGACGTTTAGTAATCATCTTTCCATAATCAAACTCATTTGTAGCAGCTTCTGTCAGAAGGATACAACAAATAAAAAACACACATTATTCTCCAAGAAATCCATTCCCACAGAGATCCCATCATGCAAGATTACATATGTTTAACAAAACCCGCACAAGATCTTCTCATATGAAAAAACCCAGCATTAAATAATTAATGCAAAGCTTAAATAATTGGATGAATTGATGGAAAAGCACTTCGTGCCCACTGTTAACTATGGAAGGAGATCTATGATGGTGTGGGCATTTTATCTCCCTCAAAGTTATTTGGAACATTATTAAAATGCCTGATATGAACTAGTTGAAATACAAGAGTTTTTTTTTTTAAATGAAAAAATGTTCTCTGTTTCTAGAAGCCAAAAGATGAGCAGGATAATGATCCAAATATCTTAACCCTTTAATAATAATAATAATAATAAATTTTATTTGTAACGCACCTTATATTTCAAAGAAATCTCAAAGTGCTACAGAGACTAAGAAAAATA
>JAUZNJ010100574.1:0-21254 GCA_034780135.1 Jordanella pulchra
TGAAGTGCCTTGAGATGACATGTGTTGTGATTTGGCGCTATATAAATAAACTGAATTGAATTGAATTGAATTGAAAAGTCCCATAGCTCTGACGCTGTTATATCTAGAGGTCTGAAAGTTTTTACAGTTGTGGTTGACATGATACAGAATACATGTAATATATTGACATGTGACTGCTAGCAAGCATGTCTTTGTTACTGCTATTCAAAAAAGACCCATTATTTTCGAGAATTGAAAAAGAAACAACTATGAGTCTGATGCAGTTCAGGCTGTGTTTTAGTCACAATATTTTCATTTACATTTTCAGAAACTACAATGTTTTTGCTTTCAAATTATGTGTCGCACATGTTATTTGGCCTTACAGTTCTTTAGTTATTTGCTTTTCCATTTGGGAATGCCAAAAGGTGAGGATTATTTAAAACAAGGTGGATGTTCAGAGGTTAATGGAAATAAACACAACAGCAAACCGGTGGAAAAGGATCTATACTGAAAGTCTAGACCAGTGACAAATGCAGTGCAGGATGTATTTAGCAACAAGTGTAGCCACCTGTTAATTTACCCCTTTGTGTATTTTTTCTAAGATTCCATTATATAACTGCTAGAGCAGAATCCTAGCGTTGTTTTGTACCAGTTCAGTCTTTTATCCAGGTGAGGATTCAACATATGCGCTCTTGTTTGCATTAGCTACATGATTTGGTGTTAAAGCTGATGTAAAACTTATATTTAATTATTTTGTTGTATTTATGTGAAAGAAAAGAAAAACATTTGCCTAAAGAAAATTTAAACATCCAAAAAGGAAACCAAAGTGCTTCAGAAGAAAAACGAAAGACACAAAAAAACACCTGTTCCAGTGGTCCTGCCAAATAAAGTTCATTTAATGATCTGTTCATTTGAAAACAAGAGATTTTAGCCAATACTAGTTGATAAGAAAATGGTGAACATTACTGCAAACTAACTTATTTATATCATCTGCACAGCACTGCAAAGATGAATAGAGGTGAGTTCTAATAGCTCCAAGTGATGGCATACAAAGTGAGAATATAAGAAGTTCCTCTTTCATGCAGGGTGCCTTGCAGGACTGCACATGAAAGAGAAGTAACTAGAGCAGGTCAAGTTATTAATCATCACAGAAAAAGTTCTAGCTGTCAGAGAAAGTGACCACTACAGTAATGTGCCATGGATACCAACATAGGGGTTCATTCAGCATACAAGAACAGAATAATCCATTGGGTCCAAGGCTGCTTTGAGATCCAACAAAACCAGAACCACTGAGATTTTGAGTGACAGACACATCTTTATCATTATGGGATTTTGCAATACAGACCACATACCTTTTTTATACCCTGCCACTGCTTTACTTATTGAGCTAATGCAACCATGATTTGTTTGCTAGGAAACCAACATGATGACGATGATGATTTGCATTTTTATTTGCATGCTTTTTATGACTGATAAGTATTTTTAAAAACAGTTACTTCTCTGAAACAAAAAGCCTCTAGAACCATGCCTTTGTAAAGCTTAAACTCCTTAACATTTGTGGGCTATGATGTGACTGAAGAGTATGTTTCCTTATTGTTGTTAAGAGAAAAACTGTGTTTTTCAACTGGAATATTTTCATGTGAGAACAGATTTTGGTGATGTGATGGACATTTGAGCAGTTACCGTTTTGCCATTAAACCATCCCAAGTTAAACATCCACTAATGAGTAAATAAGACTTTCAGCTACTTTCATTCACCCCAGTTATGTATTTTACAGCTGCTGCATCGCCTGCTAGTACAAAGTGGGCCTACCCTAGTTGTGTAGGTGTTTGGAGAAACTGGAATGCTGACTGATGCCCATCCTAGTTAGTCTGGCAAAGCTAACTAGTACCATTCTGCATGAACTGTGTTCAATTCTGTAAAATGGATTAATTCCCCGACAGCGCTTTGGTTACTGCCAGCTGAATGCTTGTGCATCTTTTACTACTTTACACTTTTTTAAATACTTTTCAACCTTGGAAAATAAATTTATTGTAGCTTCTGGTAGCTAATAACCCAATAGTAAGCATGAATAGTAAGCATTGTTATTGTAGAGTAATGATTGCAGTTCAACCTTTTTTACTTGCAATTTTTTGAACAAAACAACAGAAAGAGGATTTTTGATATATTTGGAAGGTTGAGGTCAAATGAAAAAGATGTTCAACTAAATCAGCCGAAAATAGTAGGTGGAAGACGGTTAAATATCATTAGAATAGTTGATGTAAGGATTATTTTGGTTTTAAAGAAAAGTATATTAAAAGCAAAATATGAAATTTAAGTAAACTCTATTGTTTAAATCATTACCAATTGGCTTTGTAGATATAGAAAAAGCCCCTTAAAGTGACACCACTGCATCAATAGATGCTGTCAAATTCTTGCAATGACCCTTTAGATGACTACCATTCAGTAATGACAACAAGTAGCCAGGTGATTCACAACCTAAATCTCAACTAACTGTTGCAGAATCTGCTTCATAAGAAGGGTTAACGACACAGAGCTCAAATGCTTTACAGTTATGTGGGTTATTTTTCTTTTTCTCATAGAAAATATATTTAAACTAGAACAAAAATATAATAAAAAAAAGAGTACATGACTTTTAATTTCATTAAATGGGAATTGTTTTACTTGTCTCCATTAACATCATTAATATGTAAATTTGAATAAGATTTCTCCCCCAGGTTAACATTGTTTTATTACTTTTTTGGATTTTATATGTGCAGCGCTTAATAACCCCTTAAATAAAAAGGAAAAGGTTTACTAATGCCTTGTATTCTCCCAATTCTATGCCTTCACAGAAAATGCCATTAAATATTCAGGTTGATTAAAAAGAATACAACAATATATCACCTAATTAAAGACATGATACATGTTTGGTGTTTCATCCATTTTCACTTTTACTAATTACTATATTCTTGCAACATATTACGAGAGTTCACTCCTCTACTTTGTTATTTCTTGTATTTCCCTTCTGAGGAACAAGTATATACAAACAATACAAAGTACACTAATTAGCAGCATGACTACTTTTTCTAACAGTCTTATTTAGTCTCGGTGGGTGAATTTTGCTTCTCCCAGTAGCCCACTTCTGATAAAGGAGCTCCCAGTACATAAAAATATAAGCTAGTTGGTGCTTGATGCTTTTTCAAATTGAATTCAGGAGCAGAGCTGTATATTATGTCCTGAATATTTTTGGTGAAGGTGACCTTAAGAGGATGTCCTATTTTATTAAGGGCAGTTGCTGTTAAAGACTCCTTAGATGATTGGATCAGAAGTTCTATTCATGTTCATGTCAGCATTACAATGATATAAGTTTTGTTGAGTTCCCTGTAACACCTATAAAACTAAGTGTTTGCACTATAAAATGCGGCATATTAGATTTTGGGGCCAACTTCACGTTTTTTCCCCTAGCAAATGTATACTGACAAAAAGTAGGATTTTAGAGAATTATGGCTGGCACTTCTAATCCTGACCCTTAGGACCCCTGTCCTGCATGCTTAAGAATGGATGTACGGGGTCATCAGCAGCCATCTAGGGTTGCAGAGATTTTATAATCGCACTTTGATTTACATCAGATGTGTAAAAACTAGGACAATGTTAAGAATTTCTCCAGCATTTCCTGAGGAAAAATATCATAATTTGTTTTTGTTTTTTGTTTTTTTGGTCAATTGTCTGATGAAATCATAAGGAATCATATTACATTGACTTTTGACTAATTTTAACACAACCCTAAAATTTGTAACCAAGATTTGGCTCCAAAGACCTCGAAACAGTTGCTGCTTTAGAAAATAATAATTAAAATAAAATAGCAAAATAAATGTTTTTAAAATGTTATGATGATGATTAACTTCACAGAAAGGCTGGATAGTTTCATCAAGATTTTCATTCTCTTTGGGTTTTTTAAAGTGATGTATTTTTTATTACCTTTTGTTACTGAGTTGTGCTGCCGTTAAACTTGTTAAACAGTGGAATGATCCTTTTGGCTGAAAATACTAAAAAACATTATCTTTTTCCCGAAAATGGATACTGTCGGTTTAGTAAGATTTAATGAGCTCTATTCATTTGAGTACAATAAAGTGGTCCAATCAAAATCCAATTACTCGCAATAATAATCAGTGCTAAAAGATATACAGTACATTCAACAATAGTTGATAAAGCGAGAAATGTAATCAAAAATTATATAGCTCAAAGACTAAAACATTGCAACAATAAATAAAAGCATGAATTGAAAACCAATTCAATTCAGTTATACTTTATTAATCCCCGAAGGGAAATTCAGTTTTGGTACAGCCCATCTGTGGGCAATAGAAAAAACAATTAAAGATAAACAGAATATGGTGTCCTTTTAATGTTTTCCAGATATTTCTGCTACCAGTGCTGAAAAACGTATCCTTAGAAATCTAATCTTAAAAAATGTCCGTTTTTATGTGTTTGCTGAATCTGTTCTTGAAGTCAATGCTGTCAAGGTTTTGCCCTTTTTTAATTCACTAAAAAGACATCTGCCAGTAGCTGCCATTACACCTTTTGTACTTCAGCTTAGGTTCAGAAAGCTCAGTCTGGTATCAAGCATTAAAGGTTTCCCAGGATCAAGATAAGCAAGGAGATTAGGTGAAATCGATACTGCTCTTCCTTAAACTTTCAAAGAGATATTAGTGTTATCTTTCATTTTAATTGAATCATAGCTCGTAATTGAATCTGTTATCAGAGTTATTCAGAGTTGTGTTGGATCACCTATTTATATAAAAAAAACAACAACAAAAGAAGCTTGTTATTCTGACAGGCTTTAAGAGGATAGACTAAAGATAATTATTCTCATTTGTAACAAAATACATACAATCTCTAACTGAGCTAAATTTCTGAACATTTAAAGTAAGATGCTGTAATTTCAAGCAAAACAGACTCTTTAAAATCTATGTTAAGGCATTTGTTATTGTGTCTTGTTGTCTCCATTCACAACCCTTAAGGCTTTCTAAAGGGTCATTACATATTTTCTTTACATTTGAGGGCAGTGCTTTTATTGTCCTTTCCTAGTAGATGACAATGACAGCATACTGTGCAGATTTGCTTTAGTAAAATAAATATCTGACCATGGACATCTGAATGAGGGTTCATCCTTCAGGTGGTTATTCACTATATGCTTATTCATAATTTTGCTTTCGAACTGTGTGATCTTTTGTATTATGCAGTAATACATTTACATTAAAAAAGGTCTTTATGCTGGCTCATGTAAAGTGTCTGAAAAGCTCTTCAAAACATCTTTGTTTAGTCTTATTTGTAGAACCTGAGCGTATTAGCTACACAAAGTGGTCCATAAAATTTCTTAAATAAAACTTGTATAAACTGTTATTCCTACTCTCAAACCTTTCTTGTAATAACCTTTTATTTTAAGAATAATTGGTGACATTTCTCAGAAAGGAATGCTGCATTGCCACCTACTGCCCCTTTTCTGCTGTAAGCCCCAGGATTTGCTTTATCTGGTTAAAAGAAATCCCTTAGAATTCATCAAAGTGCTGTTCCTGTTACTCTAAAAAGCTCTGGGGCATTTATTCAAATCAACTTAAAAAAAAACAGCTCTACACCTTCAGTCCAGTGGATGACGGCAATTAGAACACACTACTGGTTTTATACTTTACTTCCAGTGTTTTATGGATTAGTTATAACACTCTGCTTAAAATACGCTAGTTAAGTTGTTTTTTTCATCTAATATATAACAGTAGATGACAAGCTTTAGAGCTATGCAGTTGTATAATTTCCTCAATTAATAAGTTGAACTGGATCCATATGCAGAAAAAGTAAAAAATATATTTATACAGTATGACACCCTAAACAAACACCAAAACATGCAAGCACAAAAAAACAAATGCTGTGTGAAAGCTTAACTTCTTGTTTTGATTGAGGGTTTTGTTCTGAAATGGTTAGTTCTTTGTTCAACTCCCTCTAGTGATCTGGAGCACTTCCATTTTTTTGTAAGTGAGTTTGTAGCATTTTTTTGCTATTTGTTGCATTTTCTTGAATGCAATGGTGTTCGCAGCCATTTGTCTGTGTTTGCAAGACTTTCTTTTGCATTTGTTTTTGTGAGTTTGCTTTTTTTGGACATTTTAACCAGTTAGCAGCTCATTTATTTTTTTCTTTGCAGCATTTTTCTTTTGCATATTTATTTCTACTTGTGTGTTTTAGAGTATTGCATCACATGTGTTTTTGCACCTTGTTTCATCGCTTAATGTGCTTTTACACCTATCGGCCAGGTGACTCCCTTTATTCGAGCAAGTTTATTTGATATTCTCCCAATGGAGTGAGTATTTTTTTCCTTTAAAATTAGATAATTTGATATTATGCACTTGTAATATGGAAATTAGGCTGTATTTCTTTTTCTTAACTTAAACACAAATCATCATATTCCATTGGCAAGTTGTCCTCCTTACCTGCTTAAATTAAGGGAAACTACACTTATTTCAACAGAAAATTACTTATTTATATTTCATATTTTGCATCGTATCCCTGGTTTAATGATAGGGAAATATTTATATCAAGTAAAAGTTGTAGATAGTGGAGTCAACAATGGCAGGACTCCAAAAGGGATCTCTAGAGCTGGCAATATATCTATAGTCTAATTGAAATGCTATCCCAGCTTTGAAAAGCCCTGGGATTCTTAAAAGCCTCAGGCTATATCCCAGGGTAATTTCCTAATATTCCACCGTTCAGTTGCAGCAGGGCGTTTTACATTTTTTAGTTCACTTGCAATAACTGCTTTTAAAAACTCCTGAAACTCCTGAGTTTATTTTTAGAAATATTTCTAGAATCAGTTATTTTAGCCAATAACCTGTCCTTCAAAAACAACAACAATGACTCATGTGGGTCTTTTGAGATAGTAATTGCTTACATACAGGATAGTTCATATGTCCATGAATCTAAAAATGACACTGAACTGACCATTTACACAGAAAAAAAAAGATAAGAAAGGACTCAGACCTCAGGAGAAATGTAGGGGAAGTTTGAAGAACTAATAATCAGCTTCACTTGAAAAGACACTTTGATGCAAAGTAGAAAGAAAGCAGTAGTAGTTCAAAACACACTTCTACATAATCTTGTAACTGTTCTCTGTTCATTTTGCCCAAAAATGAAAGTGTGTAGGAGATGGAAAAAAGGCTTTTTACTTCAGTAGTGAATGATGCATTGATCTCATGAGTAACGCCGTGTATTTCCAGACAAGTTTTAAATTAACATCTTATTGTTATGTGTGATTCATTTATCAGACAGGACCTGTTTACTTCAGCAAAGCAAAACAAAGAAATTGTCAGGACTATGATTGACAGACACATTTGCACATAATGTCCAACTTTGTAAAACCGAAATTACATTCCTTTCCCTATTTCATTCCTTCTAGCAATAGGGAGATGTGGATTATTGTCTCCTTCAAAATAAATATGGGAAAAAAAAACAAAAAAAAAAACAAGGATGAACCAGAATTTCTGCACCTGCAATGTATATATGCATGCATGTGTAGGAGTACATGGGATGCCCTTGAAGTGTTCATCATCCTGACAGGATCAGTGCGTGTACAATGTGAAAACCCATCTGATTGTGGGGCAGCCATGCCGGGAATAAATGACAATTGTGACATATTGGTGTGGGATCTAGGGGAATGGGGACGATTATATTACCAGCAGAACCACTGGAGCAGTCCATCAGCCATTCAGCAAGCAGTTAACAGAGATCCTATGCTAAGCGTGTGTGTGTGTGTGTGCCTGTGTGTGTTTTTGTCAGTGTCTGCGTGACCAAAACAGACAGATGGAGCAGACAGCCTGCATGTAAGGACATAAGCTTGTGTGTGTGTGTGAAACGGAATCCAATATTCCTATTTCTCATTCTCTTTGTTCCCCTGGATCCCCTTAGTCCCCACCCAGTAATGATATATTTCTATCTCAGTTACACACCACAACCCAGGGAGACCTCCTCCAATATCACCACATGTAGGAGTTGTTTACACACCACTGAACCAGGGGGAGCTGCGTGTAGACTAAAAAAGACATAGATGAAATGAATATTTATTTCGAATAAGGAAGAGGATCTAAGCTATCTGACTAGTATTATTATAGTCTCTGACCTAAACTGTAGAGGTTATAGCTTCATCGTGTTGCTCTGTAAATCTATTCCAAAGGGACTTAAGGAGAAAACAGGGGTTTGATTCAAATTCACTTGTGGTCACATTCTTACACTGTCAAACTTTTTAGTCAAGGACAGGGAACTATTACTGCTGACATACCTCGCTCTATTTTAGGTCGTTGTCTGGTGGCTTTTCAATCTGCTATCACTCAAGTCTGCCTGAAGAAGTCACACGGTGACTGAGCAAGCTTTTGAAATAGTGCTGCGTATTTCTTCATTTATGGGTAATTGTCCTGGACAGCTGTGGGTAAGAGCAGAATAAGGAGGCCATCATTATTCTAAAACTCACCCTTGAAAAAGCTATTGAGGAATGTGAAGAGCAGAAAGCTGCTGGAGTGTCTTAAAAAATGGTTGATGAGAAGGGTGACATTGGGAAAACTAAAAATAAGAATCGAGTTTGGGAATTTAAAGAAGTTTTCTAGTTAAAAGTAAAATACAGCTACTGTGGCAGTATTTGACAGCCTTGCTTGCACACTATTTAAAAAGTCTGCGTTGGGATTACATTTATACTACCCAGCTCCCCGGGTTGTAACAGATCAATGACCATTAAAGATGTAATTTCAAGATGCCTCCTGCAAGTCACAGTGGCATGAATAAAACATGCACTCAAAAAATACATGTTCACCCTTTCTATCGTGTTACATATTTACTCGAAAAGAAAAAAAGCATGAACAGCTGATCAATATGAGATTTTCTGAATTTAGTTTGGACTATTTTGATGATAACTGCATACAACAAAAGTTTTCTCTTTCTAGAAACTTTTTTTGTGTTTAGCATGTTACAGCAACAAGCTGAAATGTATTTTTGTTTGGTATTTTATATTACAGACCATGAAAAAGTCCGGTTATCCTGACATGAAAAAGAAAGGATGGGTCTTTAGAAAGTGTATTAAAAGTAAAGATTAAAAGTGGTACATGTTTTATTTGCCCCTCCCACCTCCTCCACTCAAAAGCTTAAGTGGAAAAGAATCAAAAGAAATGTTTATAACTTGACCTAAGTGTTGTAGTGAACAGAGTAAACACGTAAACATCCAGCCAATATTTTGACTGACTCTGGAGGGGGGGGCATTTATATAGCATAAACCCTAAGCGTACAACACAACACTACATAAGGAAGTAACTAACTTTCCAAAGCTTTCATCCAAGATTGACATTGAATTATCTCCAGCAGTTCTCAGAGTTGGGAGTCATTCAAATGAGAGACTGACTTTTTGTCAGGCGGTGTGTGTAGTGGCCTCAACGAGTCATGCCTTTGTGATGCGGTACCCTAATCACACTTAGAGCGGCGCTGTTTCACCTACTCACATATACGAATGAACCGAGATAGGACAGACATGATTAGGAATAGATAATGCAGTGATTTGTGTAACAGTTTGTTATTACCTGTATTTTTTCTTTTTTCATAAGTAGCTCCTCGATGCGGCTGTCACAGGTTTGAATCCCGGCCTGATGACCTTTGATGCGTGTCGTCCCCTCTCTCGACTCCTGTTTCCTGTCTGCCTCCTTGGGAAAATAATGCAAAATTAAAGGCCACTAGAGCCTAAAAAACATAAAAACAGAATATGCAGTTAAAGCTTTGTAAATAGAAAACTATGTGACCGCAGTAGCCGATTTTAGCTGTGAAATAAAAACTCTAGTGGAATGAGCTTAGTGACTTGGTAAACAAATCATTTTAATTCTAAAACATAGAATTCATTGATTCCAGTGATTTAGTTCAATCAAAATACCTTCTTTTCCCATCACTAACATACAGGAATGTTCTGAAAGATAACACGCAAAGGCTTTAAAAGATTTAAATCTGGGGAACAACATTCCCAAATCACTACAATTATTACTACAACGGGTTTGTTTAGCTCAAAGCATATTCATCTGTAAGAATCACCCAGTTCAAGTTAGGACTCAAATTTATGACTGTAAAACGTGCAATTACTGATAAAGTAGGTTCTCCGTCCCTTCTTCTGTCATTGTGAAAGAAAATCCTTTAAAGCACGATGTCTTCATCACAATGTTTCAGGATGCAGTGAAATGTTTTCTGAAAATCATCCATAGTGTTTAGCAAGTTGATGAACTGTTCATTCTTGGTCTTGTCTACAACTTTTAAACATGTTAAGTGTGGCTCAGGTCGTGTCAAACCAAATAATCAACAGGGACTTTTTTTGACCAAGTATTGCAGGGTGCTTAATACAGAACTAACAGCCTAAATAGATGCAAATAAAAATGCATATTTTTTAACTTATTAAAACAATCATAAAACGTCTACTTCGACTTCTACCTCCCAGTTTTGCATTACTTTGTTTTTTCAATGTTCAGATGAAACCCCTAGTGTTCTGTGATTGTTTTAATGGGAAAAATTTAAAAACCTTCAGAGATATAAATACTTGTTTTACACAACCTAATGTAATTATATACATAATATACATCAAATCAATGTTAACTTTAGTTAATAGACCATGAAGAAGTGTTTTCAAATCATCTATTTTTCTGTCAGCATTAAACTCTACAGGAGTTAACAGACATAGCCTTAAGCGGAGAAGAAGATGGGGCAGGATTGCAACAGCCTACTGTCTATGCACATTAAGGGCAACACTGTGGAGGTGGACCACCTGTCTCCATTTGAAATGCCAAGGCACGAAGACTGACCGGCCCTCTCCTTTTGGAGTGGAAAGCCATCCTCATGAGTCCAATACATCTTAGCTGCAGATGCTTGGGGAGTGTCATGTCAGTGAGGACATTATGACATAGGGCTGCCAGGCACTGATAAAGACTCCCAACATTCAGCAGTACCAATCTGTTAGAAAAGCGCACTGTATACACCAAACTGCTTTACAGCAACTGTGGATTTACATCAGTACTTATTTACTTTGTCTCAAATAAACTCATATTAAGTCTGGATCTCTCACAAACTAAAATTTTGCTAAATAGTTTAATATCACAATCAAAATTCTTGTTGGGACACTTTCCTCATAAAATAAAATACGTCTTTTGTGTTCTGTTCACTGCCTTAGTGGTGCAATCCAAGCTGTTGTTTAGTGAGAGGTAGAGGACATTCTGGACAGATAAATATTATTGGGAGACAAAGACAAACTACATCAAATTTGTGTCATTATATTTTTCTAAAAAAGTCAACATTTCTTTGTTTAAATTTCTTAAGAGATCCTGAAATGGCACAAAGAGCTACGTACGGTTGTTGTAGCTACAGGTTGTAGACATCTGGTCCATTGGGTAGAAATAAGAGATGAAGGACATGTGTGATGATTTTTACAGAACTTAGATAAAGAAAAACGAGCCATGGGAGGAAAAGTGATTCCAGCAGGCGACAGGTTATTCTCTACTTTAAATCCCTACATCATAGCTATTTCTTCCCAGCCTACTTCCATTTGATCCCTATGTACATGCGGTTCAGTTCTCATGTATACATGGCCTATTTTTGATGGTCATTTGATTAGTATTAAATAAAAAAGAAAAATATTTGTTTTTGAGATTGCTCAGTACTAATTTTAACTTCATAGGATTTATATATATTTATATTACACTTTATATATCCTATTTTCATTATTCATCTGGTTCCCACTTTACCAAGATGATCTCCAGTATATCTTCACAAAATATCAAAACTTTTTATTAGCAAAATATTGATAAGTGTAATATAAAAATAACAAAAACAGCATAGACTACCATAGATATTAGTTAAGTAAGTTTCATTACTGTGGCTTTAAACTCTACAGGGATATAATATATTTAGACATTAAAATTTTAACGACCAAAATTCCATTTCCAGTTATAGCTCCAAAAAGACACTTTTAAGTCTGGCCTGATTGTGCCTCTTTGCTGCCTTGAAGTTACTTGTTTAACAGCAAAATGAAGGTTTAAATGTACCTAACAGCAGCTATAGTAGAGGTAGGTAGTAGGTTAAAATGAGAGAGGGTTTCATCCAAAATAGTGATATAACTCACTGATTTACCCATTTCTCTTTTATAATCACATTACTTTCACGTCTCCACATTGTTGTCTTGTTACCTACTTGAGATAACTTGCCTCCAACGGTGATAAAACAAGTTGTTAGAGTTTGGGAGCAATTCATTTTCCAATTAATTAATTGATTTGAAAGCTGCCTGTTATTTATGACTCCCTCTGTCTGAAATAAAAGGAAAATTCTGATGATCTGAAATATATGATAGACTTTTGATGATAGACTTTTGTACTGTTATGGCTTGAGCTAATGATCTTCAGTCTCAGAAGAGATGCAGTAAAGGGTGTTTTGAGTCAGCCTTTAGACCCCTGCTGCCAGGATTATTCAGTATGGTTACTTATTGTCAATTCTCCCCCCACCCCCCTCCTCAAGAGGCCTTCATGGTACCTCTTGTTTTTGTTGCTTCCCTTCACACTATTTACTATTCTTGAGTTGTCCTTCTCTCCTGTGAAATGGAATAAAAGGGTCAAATTCTCTCATTTTACGCCTGTCATTTCCATTTTTAATCCTCCAAGCTTTCCTTGGCTCATACCAGTGGTGCAGAGCTTCCACCCACAGAACAGTGTGCTCTAGTCACTGCCAACTATTACCTCTTTTTGTGTCAAACAGAAGTATCACAGGTGAATATTGCAGGATCTCATCTCTTTTCTAGTCTGTTTAATAGTATATTTTTACACTTTTGCAAAGTACAAAGACTATATAGAATAGACAAGTGTATATTTGCTTTAAATCTTTAAAAAGATATTTATCATCATATCTTTTTTTTTCTAAGGTCTTAGAAAGACGAATACTGTGCAAGACAGAAAAAAAATGTAATCAAATCCCTTTAGTTTAGAATCATTTGGTAATGATTATTTTTTTTTAATATTTAACAGTTATTGATCTTATTCATGCTGACAAGTGTTTTCTAAGGGTTGCACTGAAAACAGATTACTGCAGCATTTTTCTCTGCATTAAAATTCTGTTTAAGCTGAAGAGGGTTTTATTTTTTTAATTTTATTTAAATCTGTATTATGTAGGAAATAATCCTGTTGTTGAAAACGTGTCAGTGTTTGAATTATTGCTGGCTTTTCCAACATTATGCACAGGCTACCTTAGGCCTGCCTTTAAACTGTACTCTGTGTTTTTTTAGCCCCAAGCGCAGACTGTCCAAAATCTCCTCCTGAAAAAATAAATTATGTATTGAATCAGTAGATCGCGGAACAGTTTTTCTACTTAACTTTAGCAAATATTAACTTTCCTTAGGCCCAGAAAAATTGAACTATTCCTAGAATTTACTTATTCATATTTTTGCGCTGAGCTTTCACATGTTTGTGAATGCAGCAAAATTCTGTCTGTATTGACAATGTTTAACAGAATTATTTCTGAGTCATTGCAGGGATTTAAACAAAATCGAGTTTAAAGCCTAAGGGCATAAAAGTCAATTTCTAACTCCAGAATACTGTTAAAATTGTCACATTTTTCTTGAGAAAATAGAACTTAACTTAAAAATCAGACCCTGTCCCTGTATGGTAAAGAACAAGAGAATAAACACACAAATGCTGTTTGGAATTCAAAATTGCATCTAGTTAAAACCAAGCCTGCAGCATTCGTGTGTACAAAAAGCCAAGAGTTGCACAAAATAGCAATATTAGCAAAAGTTATGTATTTATTTATGTATTTTATGTATAAACAATTGTTCAGCAAACAATATGCAAACACTACATATAATTTGCAACAGATGTTATGGCCTTTTACTGATAAACACAGTAAAACAATACTGATAAACATAGTAAAACAAAATAATTATACCTTTTTGTTGTAGATTAGGTATTTTATTTAGCATCATTCTTCTGCTACTGAACAAGTTTTGTCCAGGCCTAATCTACTAGCAGCTAGCCAAACATTTGATCACAGAATATTTTGATGTATTTCTAAGTATGTCTCCAGATCCTTGAAAATGTCTCATTTTTGTTGCGTTTTTGGTTTATCAGCTGTTCTTCTGTTTAATCTTATGCTTGGTTACATTTAAATTATCCTATTAGATTTCTTCCTTGTTTTTTCTGCTCTGATTCTGTCCATTACTCCCTCATTCCCTCAGTAGCCTGCCTTAATTCTCCTGAGCTACTGCTCATTCTCTCCAGATTGGCGTAACCTGCTTGCCCTGCCTTACTTTTCACTCTCACCCGTGATTTTTGCTTGTCATTGTTTCCATGCTGGAATCTTCTGTATATGTCCCTATGATCCATGGTTGGCTCTTAGTGTCGTCATTGCTGTGCCTGGTTCTCTGCCCTTGTTTTTAATCATGTTTCAATTCATGTATTTTTTTCTTCATCAAAGGACTTTTCCACTTCCATATTCTGAATTAGCACATTCCCTCGACCACACTTCAACAGTGCAATATTGACTGAATAACTAGCTAAATGAAACAGGTAAAAATTAAGGCCAAAGTGTTTTTTTGTGGATTTTTTGCCAAACATGGCACCATTGATCATTCCCACAGTAGTTTATCTCACTTGCTCTAAATGCATAGTTCTAACACTTTTCACTTATTAGCCAGATACAACCTCAGATTTTTACTTTCACTTACCTTTAGTTAAGAGGCTTTCTCTTATAAACCTTTTCCAATCAGGTTTTTTCTAATTAGCTATATCACACATTTTGAAAAATATACATTTCTTTTTGCTGAAATAAGTTTTTTTTGTTTTTGTTTTTTTGGTGTGGTTGTTCATACTACTTAAAGGTGACCACCATCAGATTTCAGTCTGAATGGTTCAGAACACCAAAGCGACCTGCAAAACCAAAGCCAGAATTTAGATGTCACACATCAGTGCAATGTTTTATGGATGGGGCTGTCACAAGAATCTCCAGTGAAAATAAAAATAAAAACAAAAGAAAAACATAACAGTAGATGTCAGTGTCTCTTTGTTATTATTAAACTGTTGAGCAATTCGCTAAAATGTCCTGACCACATCTTTAAAAAGATCAAGAAAGGTTTAAAAAGTGCACAACATGTAAAAAAGTCAGTAAACGCAGTGACTACTGCTCCTTCATGGAAGTATGTGTGGATGTGCAGTAGGAGTCAGGGTGATGATGTAAAAGTTGTATAAAATATGGTATGACCATTAAGACTGCAGACAGTTTTAAAATTATCAGATGTGTATCTGATTTAGTACCACATTGGAAAGTAGCTCTTGAACGACCGGTGAAATGATTAGAATTGGGCCATTCAGACTAACTTTCTGAACTGCATATGGGCATAACAGTCTTGGTGTGGCTATATTTGCTGAATGTGTGAATGTAGCTTGATTGAAATCCCTCGGGATCCCTGGACTTGGTGAATGAAGGAGAAGCACCAGCTTTAGATTTCGCTTAAAAAAACAGTTAGGGGCAGGAGGCTTCATACTAGAGGTGGTAAATTAAACATTTTAGGGCAGGATGTCCATTTTGCGATAGGTGGGAGAGAAGGATGCTCAGCCATTTCCTGAACTGAACCTGTTAAAGAATGTGTTCAGTTCATTGGCTCTTTCCAGATTTCCACCTGTCTGCATAAATCCTGTAATCTTCTTTTCCCCCTTTGTCAATATCTGGGCCTGCAGAGATTAATCTTTACAGAAGCATGTACTGAATGACACCCTCTGTTGTTCACAGGCACTGCCAAACCACCCCATCTGAGTTTTCCAGCCCTCTTTCAATCCCTGTCTACTCATATGGTCAGAAAGGCTGGCAAAGTGAAGTGGGAGTCAGGGATATGACCCTGCAGCCATGTTTCAGTAAAACACATAATACTGCATTGCCAATGTTCCGGTTAAGTTTTTTCTATGGCTAGGATTCTTCCAATCTGTTTCCTAAAGATATTACATTGCCCATTATGATTGATGGAAGAGACGGCTTAAATTTCCTGCTTGTCTCTCTTCCCCTTGCTCCAGCTCTACATCCTCAGTGCCTCCTTTTCAACTCAAATGGTACTTACAGTAATAATTGAGGCATTAGTTTAGCTTAAGAGATGTTAATAATCTGGTCTAGAATAGCCTGCTATGGTAGCTATGGTTATGCATCATAACAAATACCCAAAAAGGAAAAAAAAAATCCCAAAAAATCTTTCCAGTCTTCTCCATGCAACACCAGAGGACAAAAACTATTGAGAAAAAGAAACTCAGATCCACAAATGGAGGAACTAAAGTTCTCTTAGAACTTTAGACTCAAGTTGCAGAGCTTCAATGAGCTGCCACCTTATGTAGCACATTCTAGACAATTTTGTTTCTTAATAAAGAGCAATCTAGTTGGCCTTTTAACCAACCAAAAATAATTATTTGTTAAGATTATGATATCCATTCAAGCCATGGGGGACTGTTTTCATTACACTAAAAGAGTGTTGGTTAATTTAGGATATCCTATCTAAAACCTAAATCAGAGATCACACAGAAGTTTGAAGGAACAAGTAGAAAAAGGGATTTAAAAATAGAGAAAAACAGCTGAAGGTTATGTTTAAACATTATGTGAATGTGTGGAATACAAAGACAGAAGGTTAAGTTGGTCTAGTTAAAAAGATAAAATGACAGAGATACATTTTCTAAGAAGTTAGCCCAACTAATCAAAATGAAATGAAAAATATTTTTGCTATTCCGAAGCCTTGGTTGAGTTGTGAAAATTATAGGTTTCCCTCTTCTCTTTTTCCCTATTCTCCTTTCAGTCCCCTACATCTCTTGCAGTTTAGTCTTTAAAAAGAAATCTATCCATATTCGCTCTCTGTTGTTGATTGGATGGATGTTGATAACTCTGCAGACCTGTCAGTCATTCATCTCTCAGGGAGCCATTCTCATAGCCTCGGTTGGTGAAAGTGGCTGAATAGAATAGTTGATTGGCAGAATTTAGAGGTAGAATAGACAGTAAGCAGGGATGCTGGGATAGTGGAGCAGTTAAGCAGAGCGGGGGAAGGATGCAGAGCGTAAATGGTCTCCTTAGGAGGCACAAACAAGTGGTCATCATGAGAAACAGAGTCAATACAGCATTTCTTTACTTCCCCTTATAATCTTTTATATATACTCTATGTAGTAAGGTACCAAATTTTAGGTGGTCGTTATAAACTGAATTATAGATGGTGTTTCATTTGTTGTTTATTCCACACTAAGCCATTTTAATTATTGTTTGAGGGAGAAACTGTCTTCTTAAGATTTAAAATGCTAAATAATAATTATACGTTTAGTAGAACACATCTATATTATGATTGTTTTACATTAAAGGAAAATACAATGAACTACTTTCTAACTGGGTAGGATTTTTTACTAACCTGTAACAGAACTGGTAAGGGAAAGCGAAAATGGTTGTTAGAATTGAAAGACTAATTGATTTTGAGTGACTGTGTGCTTCATAAGGGGCATAGTATGAACCTGGGCAAAAGTGTAGGGTTCTTTTTTTTTGTCTTTTGAAAATCCTTTTACCATTTACTAGACAACTGGTAGTTTGAACTTGGTGCTTTGGACACCAATGGTGTAAAATTACAGTGAGAGAGGAGACAGAATCTGGGCCAAGTAACAAAAGAGGGGAGTATGACCATGATTATTTAAAGCTTTGTTTTTCACAAACTTGATCTAACGATGCTCCATTGCTCAAATGTGTTTGCCCAGAGGTTTTAAGCTAACAATGCTATAAAACCATGTTTACTGCAGCTTCTTATTGAGCCAAAAGACTCAAGTTTGGTGACCAAGCCCCAGGAGGTTTTTAACAGGACTCCAAATAGACTGCACAGCAGAGATGTATTTGTACATCTAGCACTGTAACTGATAAAGCAGCTGAAGCATCATATCATGTGACTCATTTCTATAGCAAGTAAAACCCACAAGATCAGTGAAAGATTTATCCTACTAACTTCCATAGACATAGTGCTCTGTGATGCTAAGAAGCTGCTGTTGCTGCTTCTGTGCTGCTTCACATATCTTTAAAGTGTGTAAAAACCTTTACGAAAGCGCAAAGGTTTAAACTTCAAAATAAAATGGTTTAGGTGACCACTGATGTTTGAAATGTGTGAAGAAAAATATAAAACTTTTAGAAATGCTTTTAAGTATGAATGGAACAAACAAATATAGCAGTAACGAAAATGTGTGTGTGGCAAGAATATGTTTTTATTACTTTTGAATGACACCGTCAGAGGAAAAATAGGTTTGGCCAAATGTATTTACTTTTTCAGATATGAGATTATAATGAACCAGATTACCATATGTTTTTACAGTAACTGGATAGGACTTCATTGCTTTTCAATAACCCAATGTCATTAGATCATCTTACACCCCAACTAAAAATAATTTATTAAGTAATATTTGACTCTGTTTTCCTGCTGAAGTCTCATAATGTGATTAATGTTTAATGATTAATTGGTGGCTGTAATAATTGGTGTGTGTGCATGGTTCTATTTCTCTGCATTACCCTGTGATTGAATGACAACCAGTCCAGGGTGTAGCCCACGTTTCACCCTCAGACTGCTAGGGATGGCAACAGTCCCCCGTGACTCTGACAGAAGGCTTGTAGTAGAAGGAGGATAACTTGATGAATAAAAATGCCAAAAATTGACATTTCTTTTCCTGAACAGTAAGGTTGATGTCTAGTAACTATATTCTGTTGCAACGAGTTTAGCAGTATGTTGTAGAACAAACAGATTTGAAGATTTGAAAAAAACTCAATGGAATGTGTTGCATACATAGAGGAGTTCTTAAGCACTAGGGTAGGGTTAGGATCCAACTTAGAATTTGCACGGAGAAAAGTAATGGACTGATGTGCAACCGTTTAACTTAAAAAAAGGAATATCATTGTTTCCCAGTATGACACATTTAGCCACGGAAAATACATTATCTATTAAATGTTATTCTTTCTCACTATATAATAGGAAGCAAGACAAGGCAGAAAATTTGATGATTTAAATTCCAAACAGACCAAACTTGAAGAAATTATGTAGATCATTTGAGAAAGCTGGTTGATTGCGATGCTAATGGAGACAGAAATGTGGATCAGCAGTTTTGGTGCAAAATCACAAGCAGGTGTTGGGATTGCTCTAATAATCAGTGTAATGATACCTCGCTGGCAAGGCAGACATCTGACTAGCACAGGCATTTTTTTGTCCCAGCTGGACTTTACTTAGATGCTGCATACAGAGTTTGAAGGAATAGGCAGATATTAAGCATGATAAACTGTTTCAGATTTACGTGAGAACGATGCCCCAGGATGCAGATATAGAGATGCAAGGGAGAGTGCATGTAGTGAAGAACTATTTTCCTCCAAGTCTATATTGTGTTTCATGGGTATTTTTTCATTTAAGCATACAGTGCCAACAAATTGGGCCTCATAGGATTAATGTTTGACCTGACACAGGCCTAAAATGGCTTTCTAGAAAGAAAATATTTTCTTGTAATGGTTTCTGTTAACCCTATTGTCAGTTCCTCACAGCGGTAAGTGTCCGTGCCAATGCAGATACATAACCCAATGCTCAGTAAAATTGTTTTTTTTCTCTCTCTGCTTAAATTTCATGCTTCTATCTTTTGTGTAAAATTTCTTTCACACATGGATTTTTGATAAAAAATGTACTGAAAGTGCCTGATATAATGCAGATGACCAACAAAAGAGCCTGACTAACTGATGGTTAATTGCATAATGAATAAATAATATCTGTCAGTGTTAAGACACATTCCAACTGTGTTTATTTACTGTTATGACATGGATTAGAATATTCATCCTCACTAATGTATGTTACAAGGATAGATGACCTAAGATTTGTTAGGGAGGTGATTAGGACTGGGCAGCTTATAGGCTTATGCTTATACGATCATGATTCGTTAATATCAGACGTGTATTGAGTCTCAAAAAGGCGACCGACTCACAATCTGGACACGTGTGCATTTTAAATTCTGGCCCTCTGGATGCTCTGGATGCTTGATGTTGAGGTGCTCTGATCTTTTCTTTAAAATTGAGAGTGGCTTGGCTTTATCTGCTTTAATGGCTTGGAAAAATTTCATTTTGACGTATTTGAGGTGAGAAAGTACACCCCAAAACGTCATCCGTGCAGTCAGTCCATCGCGGTTATGATCCTACTTAAACATTATGATCTTGTGCAGAGTCTGGCAACAGGATTTAAAGTTGGTCTGAACATAAACATGGTGAATACTTTGAAGTATTTGAAGGATGCTCTTCAGGTGGGTAGAGTGCTGCTGTGGTGAAAGTTTTCTTTTGTGTTTTCTTTAAAGGTGCCAAGGAGGTGAATGCAAGCGGAAAGACATTTACGGTGCAGAGTTCTCTGCAGCTACATGTGGACAGAAATGATGACGGTGTTGCCTACACGTGTAGAGTGGACCATGTTGCACTTGCGCAGGCACCTCAGCTGGCCACCGAAGTACTGGAGGTCCATTGTGAGTATACTTCTAAAATACATGCAGTCACACACACATGGGAAAAGGGGTTCACATGAGTGTAAATGAAAAAGAAAACATGAACAAAAGTTTTAGGTTACACAGAGTTTTTGTTTTTATGGATAAAGTCAGGTTAGCTGCTGAATATTTTTAGCAGTTATTGGTTCGATTATTTCCATCATGTTTACATGTACAGTACTTTGGGTAGTATTTACACCTATGAAACCTTTTCACAATTTGCAACAGCATAGAGCCATAGTAGATTTGCTATGTGGAGAAGATGAAGGTTAAAAAGAAAAGATTTTATCTGTGTGGTATAATAATTGATTTCTCCGGCAATAATGGAATTTACCAAGAAAAACTGCAAAAGAAATCGATACATGAAATATTTCTGTGAATGTTTTTATAGATTTACCAAAGGCCTTTGATTTAATAGATTGCTCAAGGTTACTATGGTAACAAAAAAATTACATAGTAAGGATTGCTCATAAATGAAACTGAAGTAACCTGCAGCATAGGAAACTATATGTTCAGATAACTGATACAAAATCAGACTTTCATGACATACAATCTGCCGTTCTATGAGGCTCAAAACTTGGATTAATATTCTTCATCACTTCATCAACGATTTCACCAGAGCAACACCAAGAGGATTACAAAGGATTTTATTTCCAGTTGATTAAACATTATTTTATCAAGGACATGAATGATGGAGGTAGTAAATTATATATATAT
>JAUZNJ010100585.1:0-21250 GCA_034780135.1 Jordanella pulchra
CCAGGCACGGGTAGATTTTGTGCTGTGTGCAGGCGCCAAGTCCTGTTGGAACCTGAAATCTCCATCTCCATAGAGCATATATATATATGCAAAGGAAGCATTATTTTTAAGGACTCCGCCCACTTTTCCTTCAGTGTTGCCAACTTAGCGACTTTCTTGCTAAAGAGTTCTCAGACCCCCCTAGCAACACATTTTCAATAAAGCGACTAGTGCTGCGAGCCGCTCCCCGTCCCACAGCTCTCACAGGCTGCCCAGACCTGAAGTCGGTGCCCCTGGTTTGGCTCTCACTCCAAGTTGTTCCTCCACCTTCCTGCATGCTATCGCATTGCAGTACAGACGATTATGCAAATTAGACGATGGCGTCATCTAGCGACTTTTAGCAAGTTTTGGGACAGCCAAACTACTACTTTTCTTACAGAGGAGTTGGCAACACGACTTTAGTCGTTTAGCTGTTAGAGGCTTCTTTCCTGCCGATGAATCATTTTATCTGTGTTCCATTGATTAGGGCTGCTTATATGGTCAATGCTTGCACTAAACTCAGAGTTGAATAGATGTCTTAGATGTCGTAGTTTCATTAACTGACTTATATCAGCTGTTCTGAAACTAAAAAGTCTGAGTAGTAAAGGAAGAACTACTCAGGAAGGCAATACTTTCATAAATGGGGCAATGATAGCAGAACATTTTAATTTAGAAAAACATGCTGGTCTGGTCAGGTCAGCCCTTAGTGGCGCAGTCGCAGCGGCTCAGGCTAACCCTAAATCTGATTTCGGAATTTCGTTGTATGTATCCTGTATGTATAATGACAAATAAAGTACCTTTACCTTTAAACCCAAAACTTTAAAAAGTCATGGAGTTACAAGGCCACATTCGCCCCTCTACATTAATTTGTATGTCAGAAAGCCTAAAGCATGTCTGGGTACGGGTCAGATCCTTTTTGGTGGCTAACAGTAACTTTAAGAGTTAGTTATCTTGGTGTTTAAGGTAGGGTTGCCCTCCTATATGAATAAAAACAGATGGATGCCCATGGCTTGTCATTAGTGGTTGGGGTGGGGCTTCCTAGAGGTACGTTTCGTTTTATGCTGCTGTTCTTAGTAAAGAGGTGATTGAGGAAGCAATTTATCCCAAACTTTAAATCCTTCATTAGCAACAGTCAACTTATTGTAAAACAATGCAAAACATATTGTAAAACATATAAAAGAATAAAGCAAACAAAGAAGAACAAAATAATAAATGGCTATAAGCTCACAACTTGTTGCACATTAAACTTCTGGGGGACAAAAAAATGACAAAAACCAAAAATGAATATATAAATAAATAAATACACATATGGAGTAAATATAAACGAATGAATACACAGCAAAACAAATAATAAATACAAAAATGAATGTATAAATGCATGAAAAAGTCAATAAATGATTAAAGATGATTTGATCATAAAAAAGGCTAATTCCATATTTTTTTAAGTTGTATTTTTGATATGCATTAATTAAAGCATTTTCTATTTTTTTGTGCATTCATGCATTTATGAATTTTTACATTGATGTATTTACACATTCACTCATTTCTGCTTCTTTTGTCGTTCCTACATTTATTTCTACATATCCACATTTATCTATTTCTGTAATTCTGTCTCCGTATGTTGATGTCATAGGTGACGCTTTTGTCTTTTTCGCGCTCAGCGTTTCTTATGAGGGGAGAAAAATGTCAAAACCAAAAATATATACATAAATGAATAAATACTCATATAAATAAATAACTACACTTATAAATGTAAAAATAAATAAATAAAAATCTAAATGTATAAATAAATAAATGAATATAAAAAGGAACAAAGAAATGTATAAATAAATAAATGAATAAATAAGTAAATATGTTTTGGTCATAAAAAGGGATAATTCTTTTTTTTTTAACTTGTATTTGCCTATTTATGTATTTATTGATGTATTTGCTGTATTTTGCATTTATAATTTATATTTTTATTCATTTACTTATTTCTACATTTATTTATTAAGACATTAATTTATTTCTGCTTTTATTTATTTCTCCCCACATTTACTGCCACATTTATTTATTTATGCATTTCTGTCTCAGTATATTAATGAGGTGGGTGCTTCTGACACTTGTCTTCTAGTTAGAGTGCTGCGTCTGATTCTACCGACTGCTACCACCTAAACCAAAGGCCTGAGTTCTAATGAAATAACATTTGCCGAACAGAAAGTTCTTTGATAGCCAGTTCATGGAGGATTTATTTCTGGTTCAAGCTGAGCTGGATGTAGAGGTTGACTCGGCTTTACTGGACAGTCTGAAGGAAGTTGTTCGCCAACCTGCCATCCGCTCAAGAGTCAGAGCACAGTTACCAGTCTGAGCAGGCAGTGAGAACAATGAGCAGCATTTACACGCAGAGATACTGTAGGCTCTACGATCTCAAAGCAGCACTGGTACCGAATGGAGGTTTGTGGGAAATGTGTATGGAACTTTAAAAATGTGTACTTAATGTTTGATGCTATTGGGGGTTAAATATTTTCAAGCAAAATGCTTTAAAGGTGCATTCAGACAGCGAGGACAGCGGTATTACAAAGTATTTCTATGCAAGCTACACGGGGAAGGGCTGGGAATCGGCCAGCAGTGAATTCACTGCTCCATCGTGAAATTAGATAGAACTGAGGTGTAGTCAAACTTCTGCACTAATTTACAGCAACTTATTTCAAGACACGACCAAAAAAGACCAACAGATCCTGATCACATGACTTGAACAAAATCTTTATTATAGTGAAAAATAACAGGTGGAGATAGAATGGCAGGTAGGATCCTTCAACAGAACCAGGGCCGGTGGGGGATTCCAGATAATTCAGTCATTTAATACAGAAACAAGTCTAAACAAAAGTCATCTGAAGACAATTTACAAGACAATTTAACACAGAAACATGAAACAGAATTTCAAAAAACAAACAGCACCCATCCATGATGGGCCTAGATCATATGGAGAGTGTTTCTGCAGACAAATTCCTACATCAGTTCTGTCCTGGGCCTCAAAGTGGTCGGAAATCAGTGTGTTCCTCCGAGAATCGTCTCCTTACCTTCTCACCAACATCCCAGAGACCAGTTTAACTTATGAGCACCACAAGCTGTGTCACTGGTCCATTCTAGGTCCAGTTTGTCCCAGCAGCGGTGTCTCAGTACTTGTGTTGATTTGCCTCCTTATAGTTCATTGGATTTTTGAGGTCTTTTGTGTTTGTTGTCCATTTGCCTCCATTCTGTGTTTCTTTTGTCAAACCTTCAGCTTTGATCGATTCTTTCATGGTTTAGGTGGCCCTCTATTACCCAGCAGGTTGTCCAGCTCCCACATTAGATGTAGAGAATATTTCTGCGTTTACCACTTTGTATTTTCCACACCTTTTATATATATGGCCTCAGTCTCTGCTCAGATGTTTGTACTAAAGGAAAATTCTTTCACAGGTAAAGAAAAGCTACGATGCAAGACGCTGCCTAAGGCGACTCTAGACCTGACAGATATAAATGATAATAAATAATCCTGAGTATTTCCAGTCTTTCCATCTCCCAACTTTGTCAAATCAGCAAGAAAATACATCCAGCTTCTCCTCCAAGATGATCCAAGGTAAGATAATAAAGGCTTTGGTTCTTCTGATTGATCTTCAGCTTCTTTCACCATAAGAGGGTTTTTAGGAGTTAAAATAAGGTTCTTGAGGACGTTCCTCTTCTCAAACGTCCCTCTCATGACAAGGCCAGGGAGCTCCTCTTCAGCTCCTCTCTTGTCCTCTTCCTGGAGGAACAGTCGCTCCCTCGAGGTTGTCGGTCTTCTTTGCTCTCCAGGGTCTCCTCTGGTTGCTCGTGGTCAATAGGAGTCTGACCGAAGATGTGGTGGAAGATGATCATCGTCTTCTTCTACCCGGTGAACTCACTAGAGACCTCAAGAGACTCACCAGAAAAATAGCAAACATCCTCAGTCTCCTCATCCTCAACCTTCACCTCCTCATCAGCCTGAACCACCATCTCATCATCAACCTCTATCTCCA
Organism: Jordanella pulchra; assembly: GCA_034780135.1. Lineage (NCBI taxonomy): Eukaryota > Metazoa > Chordata > Actinopteri > Cyprinodontiformes > Cyprinodontidae > Jordanella > Jordanella pulchra. The sequence goes on from JAUZNJ010100585.1 coordinate 4,035, forward strand.
CCTCCTCATCATCCTCTTCCTCAGCAAAATCCTCTTCATCATCAGTGGATTACAGTTGTATGATAATGTTAAATTTGAAATTAATTAAATTCCAGAACGGGGCTCCGGGGCCGGATCAGAAGGAAGCGTAGCGTCTGGAGCTGTGAGGGGAAAAAATAACATTAAGAAACATTAAATCACAAAACTCAAGGCTTGCTGGATGCGTCTGTGTGAGTTTGTCAGGTTTGAGTAATTTAACCAATAAAAGCATCGATATGTGAGATAAAACAATTCATTCAAAAAAACATATAAACCAAAGTTGAAAAACGAGGAGTCTAGAGCAATTAATTACATCTTGTAAAAAAACTTTAAATCACAAGACCACCAGTGAAATGTTTTAAATTTAAATGTTTATTTTACTGTTTAAAAAGGTTTAGAATTTAATCTCAGAAAAGAAAAGGCTCTATTTATTTAGTGCAGTTCTACCACTCTTCCCCTAGGGGGCACACTCCCCCCTTTGGGAACTACTGACCCAGGCTAAACATTTAGATTAGGTCAGATTAAAATACATTTTAAGATGTCAGTAAACCGTTTTTTTTTTCCATTAAACCCACGCTATCAAATTAGAAACATCTTTTCATGTATTAAATATTTTATTATATCGGGGGGAAAAACTCCTTTGTTTGGTAAATCGTGGGATTTCATTCATGGTAACCAGAAAATTATCGTAATTAACAGGATTAAAGGTTTTTAAAACATCAGGCTTTAAATTTCAGATCAATAATTTCTCAGAATCAGAACCACATCTTATCGGACCTTCTTCAGAGCATAAATAAAGACTTTTATTAACAAACGCACAAAGCCCACAGCAGAAATGGACATTAGCACGTTTAATGCCTAACTATTTAGAAGAAATGTTTGCTTCTGTCTAAAACTAAGGAAAATGGATCCCATACAGAACATACAGGGTTTTATCAACATTACTAGAATCACATTGTCTTTTAAACTCAATTATAAAGTTGTTTATTGCTGTATCCAAGGAGACCAGAGTTGTTCTTCAAGGTTTTTCTGATAGAAGAAGATTTGACACAAAAATCACCAAAAATTATCCTCTGAAAACAGAAACAACTTGAGAATCATCCAGAATTATTCAGGATAAATTATGAAAACTTCAAAATTCTTCTTATTAAATAGAACAAACTGTTTGGTTTGATACCATATTACGTTAAATGTGTTTTATATTTATTAAATGTAATTTCACCAACATATCCATGTAGACCAAACATATTTACAGGACATTTTTTAAAATAGTAGAACTAGCACCATCTAGTTTGCAAACGTTTTATATCAAATTCAACATAAATGTTTAAAAAATGAAATAAGTTATTTTTCCACATCATTAAACCACTGTTAACATTCCTGACTAATTCACTCGACTAACAAGACATTTTCTATTTAAGTCGTCAAAGATGCTACATGCTAGCTGTCAGAAATTCACAGGAAAAAATATCAAAGGAGTAATTTTTCACATAAAATGTTTTTATTAACAAAGCAAAAGAGGGACATAAACCTTCCAGACGATCCAGAAACAAGTTGTCCTCCTGCGATGACAATCATCTTTAGTAGATTAGCAAACAGACTTCAGCAACAAGTTCAAGCTTCAAGGTCTGGTTAGAAAGGAGGTTAAAGAACGGATGGCAACAACTCCGTTTCCATGGCAGCTGATGAGCGCGCATGCGCGTAAAAGGAATCAGAGAAGCTTGTTCACCCCTTTCAGACCCACGTCGTTTCTGCTGGGCCCAAAAATTCTTTAACCTGATTCCAAATCTCCTCAATCCCATATGCTACATCTAGTTGATCAGGTTCTCCACTGCCCATCTCTGAATCTACATGTAAGACAATAAAACCACAGTAAGAATAAAAAACAATCCCCATGTTTAAACTTACAATCTCACTATTCCCTGAATTCAAGGAGTCAAATCCATAAAACTCTTAACTTCTAAGACGTTCAAGGAAGTCTTCAACATTATCCTCTACAAGAACATTATGTGCAAAAAAGAAATATTTATATATACCTTATTTTCAGTGTTTTAAACATGAATAAATAAAATTTGACACCATACTTTACCTATGAACATTTTACATGGTTGGTTTTTTTTGTTTATATACTAACAACCAATTATATGACTGTTAGCTAAACGCCCACAGCTCCTGATATCGATTCCAATGAGCTTTATAAAAAAAAAACTAGTTATGAGTATTATTGTTGTTTATCTAAATGTTGTTCAATGAAAATATTAGACTTGTCTTGAAAAGGAAAATGTATGCATTTATGTCTAAAGTTAAATATATTATTTTGATATCGATGTAATCTACAAAAAAAAAACAAAGAGTTTAACCTTGATACAGAGAAAGAGACAGTTAATTAAATTATCAGCTGGGTGTTAAATAAATAAAACTATCAGTGAGATGATTGGCTGTTCATATTTCTGTCATTTTCTATTCTGGATGCTGGTCTGATACAGCTGTCATCATCTAGGTCCATTCATAAATAATATGAAGCTGGCTACTGACCAGACAGCACTTTAGTGTGTTTCCTGTATTTCTAAGTCGTTCACCTTTAATTTTGGATTTAACGGCCTTGACCTCATGTGTTGTGAATTGATGTGTTGAACTGAGATTAATTGCTAAACTCCACAGCAGAATCACAGTATTCATAATACTTCGCAGCTCATCAGTCCCAGGGATGGCTGCGCTGTGAAGGATCGATGCTTAGCAGTCTGCATTCTTACGTGTCAGTAGTGTTTCTGTCTGAATGTAACCGTCATTTGCAGACAGCCTCCAGGCCGGGTTGTTCCTCTATATACAGGAGTCTGTAGTTCTGCAAGTGTTTCGCTCTGAGGATGAGGTGAAGCATCAGGTGTTGCACAAGTGAAAGAGAGCAGCGTGAGTGGAGGCCGTCTCTAGGCAACCGCGACAGCAGCAGATGCTGAGGGGATGAGGTCCTGCTTTATCCCACCTGGATAATTCAATTGGCTTTAACAGGTCCTGCGATTTATATATTATTTGTTAGATTAAGTTTCAATTCGGGACAAATCACAACCTTTATTGGTTCAATAAGGACTCAATGCTTTACTGTCAAACAAAGGACTATTCTGTATTTTATAGGACGGGTGGAAAGCTCAGTTTAAGGGGAGCCCAGACTGCTGTAAAGCAGCACTTTGGGTAACATGAGCCATTCAGCCACAGATACAACCCTCTTCAGTTTAAAGATATGTGAAATGAAGCAAATACTCTGTTCAAAAGTTACATAGTGGAGGATAAAACTGATAACAACCGTCTCAGAGAGAGCTGGTCTCTTTTTTTCTGGAAATGACTGCCTGCAGTAAAACGGCCTCAACCGTAGAGATTCCTGTCAGAAAAATAAAGAGCAGGAGACCAATGAAAACAGCAAAGATAATACATTTAATATTGTTTCTCTTTTGGGCAGATACAATGTAAACATGTACAAGATACAAAACAAGAGAAATACATCGAGACTCATCAAAATGAAGCTGGGGATAAGAAACGGCCCTGTTTTCAAAAGGAAAAGCCTCAGATCGGGAAGGAATCTGGACTTTCGGTCCTCATGGCGCGTCCTTTGAAAACAAGGGATCAGCGAGGCTTCAACCAAACGCAGAGAAAGAACACGGAGGGAACAAGGAAGAGTAGCACCTCGTTTGGTCCGACTGAAGGCCTGCAGCTGTTGGTTAGCATGGCTGGTTAAATGGGTTTTCTGTCAGGATTTACGGAACAGGAGCTCCTATCTGCAGGATCTTATGTTTTTTTTATTTTGGCACAGTCTGCTCCAAAGCAGGGAGGAGATGAGTTCACTTCCATAGATGCAGAAAGGAGACTTAAAACCAAACCAGCTCTGTTACATGATCCATCCTCCTTCAGCCCCAGAATTAGGAACTCTGAACTTTAACGGAAATAAACTGTTGTCCTAATTAAAAACAAGGACTTTAATTCCAACAAGTAGAACAGCTGGAGGCTCCGTTTCTCGACGCAGCGTCCTCCTCTTCCTCCAGCATCTTCACTTCTGGGATATCTCAGAGCTACAGAAAATCAACGCTCACTTAAACAACTAATATGTTTGTTAAGAGACACCTCTGAGCTTCTCTGTGTCTCAACAGAAAACAGAAAGCGAGTTAAAAACCTGCAGAACCATCCTGACACTTCCTAAGCCTCTCCAACCAAACCTGCTTGTCTTACGGTACGAATTCCCCCCGCTGCGCCTTCTTTTACAATCTTTATCACATAAGGTACCAATAACGCCTCCACATCCAACAAACTCAGCCATACTATTTACAGAGCAACTTAGGAGCAAAGAAAGACATCATCTGACACCTTTTCTTTCCAAAAACGTCCTATGGAGTTTTGTTCCACTATTGTTGCAGGTGAACAGTTTGTTCCAGAAATTTTTCTATTTTTCTCAGATTTTTCTATTTTCCACATTTAATTTCTTTCAAAATTAAGTTTTGAATGTTTTTTTATTTATTTTTTAACATAATGTTATTTTTCAAAATGATTTTTTTATTTTTTAAAATAAGGGTTTTCAATTTTATTTTTTTACTTTTTTCAAAATAAAGTTTTTCAATTAAATTTCTTACATTTTTTTTTACACATTTTATTTTTTAAATTGCATTTTTCAATTTTCTTTGTTCTTTTTTTATATATTGTTTTTAGTTCAAATTTTTCTTTTTACATAGAATTTTATGAATTGCATCCTTTTCAAATTGCAAATTGACAGATTACCTTCTCTTAAAAAATATAAAGATTATTTCATATATAATATTTTCAAATTTTCTGTTACAAAACACATCATTTTCTTGCAACAATAATAGAACAAACTCCCTCCATATAACCCAGATAACAAGTCAAACTGAAATCAGTTTGGGTTTCTCTCTCTACATTCATGACCAAAAGTTTTGAGAATGATTCAAATGTTAATATTTACAAAGTCTACTGCTTCAGTTTATATAACAGCAGTTTGCATAAACTCCAGAATGTTATAAAGACTGATCAGCATAACAGCAATTAATTGCAAAGTCAATATTTGCCTAGAAAATAAACTTTATCCCCAAAACACATTTTAACTTCATTGCAGCCCTGCCTTAAAAGGACCAGCTAACATTGTTTCAGTGATTGCTCCATTAACACAGGTGTGGGAGGTGATGAGGACAGAATGACGCCACTGGACACTTTAAAAAGATGCTGGTGTTTCATTGTTTCTCTTCTGTGAACCATGGTTATCTCTAAAGAAACACGTGCAGTCATTATTGCACTGCACAAAAATGGCCTCACAGGAAAGAGAATCTCAGCTAGAAAGATGCACCTCAGTCAACAATCTATGGCATCATCAAGAGCTTCAAGGAAAGAGGCTCCATTGTTGCCAAAAAGGCTCCAGTGCGCCAAGAAAGACCAGCAAGTGCCAGTACCATCTCTTAAAAGTGTGTCAGATGCGGGATCGGGCTACCAGCAGTGCAGAGCTTGCTCAGGAAAGGCACCAGGCAGGTGTGAGTGCATCTGCACACACGGTGAGGCGGAGACTCTTGGAGCAAGACCTGGTCTCTCAAGGAGGGCAGCAAAGAAGCCACTTCTCTCCAGGAAAAACATCAGAGACAGACTGATACTCTGCAAGAGATAAAGGGAGTGGACTACTGAGGACCAGGGTAAAGTCATTTTCTCTGATGATCCCCTTTCTGATTGTTTGGGACATCTGGAAAACAGCTTGTTGGGAGAAGACGAGATGAGCGCTACCAGCAGTCTGGTCTCATGCCAGCTGTAAAGCATCCAGAAACCATTCATGGGTGGGGTTGCTTCTCAACCAAGCAACTTCTCCCAACCGTCCAAGAGCAGTTTGGTGATGAGCAATGCCTTTTCCAGCATGATGAAGCACCTTCCCATAAAGCAAAGGTGATATCTAACTGGCTCAGGGAACAAAACATCAGGATTTTGGGTCCATGGCCTGGAAACTCCCCTGATCTTACTCCCATTGAAAACTTGTGGTCAATCATCAAGAGACGGGTGAACAAACGAAAACCTGGGAATTCTGACAAAATGCAGGCGTTGATTGTGCAGGAATGGACTGCTGTCAGTCAGGATTTGGTCCAGAATTGATTGAGAGCATGTCAGGGAGAATTGCAGAGGTTCTGAAGAAGAGGGGTCAATACTGCCAATATTGACTTGCTGCATTAACTCATTCTGTCATTAAAAGCTTTTGTTACTCATAATATGATTGCAGTTGTATTTCTGTGTGTGATGAAAACATCTGACAACACACATGAAAACCAGAGGGCAGCGGATCATGTGAAAATAGAATATTTGTGTCATTCTCAATACTTTTGGCCATGACTCTAGACCGACACATTTAGAACATGTAAAGGGCTCAGAGGGTGGAGAACCGAGGTTCTAAAGCTTTGAATGAGGAACCCAGACGCAACATGCTTTCATCTCCCTCCTACTTACTCTCCTCTACCTCCAACTTGAACCTAAAGACACCTTCACTGAATCCAGCTCACCCTCTTTAAAACCACTTTGAGCAACGTTCGCACAGACAACCAGGGAGCTTTGTGAGGAAGAGGAAGCTTAGCTGTGTGGAGGAAGGATCTAAGAAATGGCAGCTGCTGTGAGACGCTCGTTAATGAAGGATGGAGAAGAAGCTGTTCACCATTCCAGGACCTCGGACAGCGACAGCTGACGGGTTCAGTTCGTTGGATGCAACAGGAAGGAAAAAATCCTGAAGATGAAGAGCTGCAGAAAACTGAATGTTTCATCATATTTTGGATCTTTGTTCTTTTTAAATGGAAAATTAAAGATAAATTTTCATTTAAAGTAAACTTTCAGCTCAGCTCTTCTAAACGTTTAGGAAATAGTTTATAAAAAGTTCAAGTTAATGAAACAAGATGCTGTGTTAATATTGTAGCCTAATATCTGCATAAACATGATCATTTTCTAAATTTATTTTAGATGAATGAGTTTGATCCAAAGCTGATCAGATTTCTCTTTGTGTTTAGCTGGAGGTTTTCAGACTTCACCGTTAGATGATTAAATGCGGATGTTTTGAAGGAGATCCTCAACATAAACAGCAGAGATCTGAGAATGGTTTCCAGCTCTGCCTCCAACTCTCAGCAGCAGATTGGTTCCTCCTGTTGAACTCGGACTGAAGCATTTCTGGCCCCTAACAAGCTGTGAGCGCTGACCTGGAGCAGATCAGTGCAGCCCGTGGTTTTCCTGTTTGGTGAACATGCAGGAAGTCAATGGATTGAACTGAAACGTCTCTCAGGCTGACGCCAGCGAACGCAGCATCACCTGTGCTCCCAAATGTCACCTTTACTGTGGTGAACGGCGGCAAGGAGCTCTGACTGGGTCTGACGGGTGGGGGGGGAGAGAGATTTTACTGCAGGTTGAGGGAGGATGTAAAAAAAAAAGAAAAGCAACAACACACACGCACACATGAAAGAGATCAAAACTCCATTCAGGCACAAACGTGACAGCTAAAAGCAGGGGGGCGCTGAGGGCCCCCTGAAGACAGGGCCCGTGGTTCTCCGAGTGTGGAGAGGCTGCCAGATGGATGTGACGTGACTGAGGAGTGGGTTTCAGAAGAGACCCTCCTGCTTTGGTCCGATGTGGGTTTTTTCCAGACAGACGTCCACAAGCTCAGCACCGGCGGTCAGATCCAGGAGGTCGATCCCCAGCAGACATCTGCGGCGCCGTTTCTGTCTATTGCACATATCCTCACGGGTTACATTTCAACTTTTGACAAATAATACAAAAAAAGAAAGAAGAAAGAAATTTAAAGCGTTGATAAATGCTGCACAAACAGTTGTAGATTTGGTACAGAAATATTCCCTTTAAGCAGAAAGGTTCAATGAAACGAAGCGATATACTGATGTAAAAAAGAACTCAAATGATTCAACGTGTTTACATAATGCCTTCGTCTTAAATGGACCAATCAGCATCCTCACTCTGGTTTCAGTTAAAAGGCCAAATCAAACCCGGATGTTTATTTTCCCTCAAAGTCCAAAAGAAATCACCTTCCACACCGTCATGGTCTTATTATGTTATGCAAAAAGGCAAAACACAAAGTAGAGCATGAATGTAGAAGGTTTAGAAGCTCAGTCCTTTAATCTGATACCCAGAAGTCTTCAGAACCAGATCAATTCACATCAGTCGTCAAAGTGGAGTAAAGCAGCAGCTGTTCTGATTCTGGCTTTTGTTGGGAGGTTAGAAACAAACAGGGTCATGAAGATCAAGGAGCAGGGCGGTTCCAGAACAATCTCCTGATCTTTGAGCATCTCCAAAAGCTTCGGTCAGACCACCATCTACAAGCTGCCGTTCCGGAGCCACAAGTGGCTCTATGGGCCCCTAATAGCTTTAGATATTAGAGATATTAGAGTCCAATAACATAAACCAGCTTTAGAAGCATTGAAAATAGTGTGATTATTCGCAAAAGAGTGTTGTAAGAGTCTATTTTTCTTGTAATTATGTTAGAAATTATGTTGTTTTATTTTTTTAACTTAAAGTATCCTGTAAAAAATAATCCATGCTTCTTCTTTATGAAACATTTTACATTCACTCAGTTAAAACCTCAAAAATGCTGGCTGTTTGAAATCGTTCAGCTTTCCTATAGTAGATATTCAAACACAAATAATAAGCTGTGTTTTATTCAAAGGTCATGTAATATCTGTAGCACTCAACAACTATTATTTACCTGGACTCAGGGCTAAGTGGCTCTTTGCAGATTCCTGGTCTAGAAGGAAACTTACCGAGTCATTGAAGCCCCTCTAACAGAACAATCTACAAGAATTAATTTGTAACCCAATGACAGTGAACAACAGGTGGATCCTTAAACAAAGTAAATATGCTGATTGTTAAATCATGCAAGATTAAAGAAAACCTCATAATAAATATGCTTTTAAATCAGGCATTATGTAAAGACCAATAAAGCTGAAGGAAGTGCTCGTGATTTGCTAAAGTTGCAGCCCACAGCATAAATAAGTGAAAATAAATTATTGCCTGATAAAAGAACAACAACAATTAAATAGTTACAAATTAATCAAGTAAATTTAGCTGCACTGTGATTAAAAAGTACAATAAAAATTTCTTGGAGATACTCACTGACCAGCAGTGCATTTGATTTTTGCACTGAGGTAGCAAATCATCTTGTAGTACCTCACAACCTCCACAAGAGGTCCCTGTTTCGCCAATTGTACCAAAACAGCTGACGTGTTCATTAGCGTCTGAGCCGCAAAATTCAAATAGTTACACAAAAAATATGCCATAAATAATATGCTGAGTACTTACTGCATCTTTACATTAATGCACTTTAAAAAAAGCTTAAAAGTGCATTAATTTTACAAAACAGAACCACTTCATTCCTCATTATTGTCGTGAGATCACAGAGCAACGAATAAAAACTGGTATGGTTTTGTTAAAATAGACTTTAAGCAGTTAATGTACTTTGTTAATGATTATGATACTGTCCAGCAGAAACATAATAAAACAAAACACACATGGAGCCTAAAGTGTGTGTTAGAAAATGTATTTCAGCAGTCTTGAACATCAGTTGATAAATCTGAAAGTTCAATTATAACTTTGAAAGTGGTTTATTGATGGTGGGATATTTTATTGATACTTTTTTCCAAAGTTTTATTTACACAAATTTAGAAACCTTATTGAATAAAATGTATCTTAAATGTTTTAATAAGCTACCAAACTAAAAGAATATTAAATGTCTTTATATAATGTTTCCCTGGTGTTATAGTTTTGTGAGCACAGGTCGAGTCAATCTCAGGAAAAAAGAAAAAAAATGTTTGTTTAATTTTCTTTTTTATTATCTAATGCCTCCTAATTCAATCCATAAATAACAGATAATATAGAAAAAGGTTGTTTTTTTCCAATGAAAAGCAGCTCCTCTTTGGTATGATCACATTATCAGTTCTTCCCTGGGATGTTTTTATTTCTCACTTTCAGCATTTATTATGTTGCACCAACAGCAGCTTTATTTTATGTACATAAAAACAAAAATACATTCAGGAATCAAAGTTTCCTGGAGCTAAAACTCCAGGAAACTAAACTAATTATTTTGTCATGGATTTATGGCCTTAAAGGAAAAATATGTTTTTTATATATATATTTGAACATCATCACATCTTTGAGGAATGTAAGCACCGCTTTATGCCAATTTGTGCAACCATAAGGTGTTTTTTTTCCCACCCTTTTTGTTTGTTCAAAGTTAGCTTGAACTTCAAACAGATGTTTCAAGACGGCAGAAATAATTCTCAGAGGAAGACTTGCATCAGACCGCAACAATGAAACGGACACATGAAAAAAAAAAAAATCTCCTTAAGTCTCAGTTCTTCATTCACTCCATTTGGCCAGTTGTTGGAGTCCAGACAGAAACCGTTTGGACTCGATACCAGAGCTCTGAACGGCTAATGCTAATACTCTTGGTGGTGTTCGCAGGACTATGGCACTCTTTGAAAAAAGAAAAGATTTGGTTGATTCAGATTTCTGCCGCCGGGTGGTCAAACACAAAAGGCACTTTTTGGCCATCGTTATCAGCGAGCGAGTATCCTGCTTGGCTTTAAGAGGTTTCTGCTCTTCCTCGGTATGTTAACCTCATCCTCTGCCTGCTTCAAAGGTCTTCAAGTTTTAGGTCTATTTTCTCTCAATTTCTGAAAACTTATTTGTAAACCATCCCTAAAAAACATCCTTTCTGTCCCCTCCTCCTCCTTTTCAAAGGTACATTATCTAGGACATATTGCTTCAGGGGGATTGTGGGTAACATTCGTAGGGACTCTCCGCCCCTGGCTTTATGAGGACATCAGCTGTGGTGAAGCTCCCGGGTCTATTTTTTCCGCTCCAGGTAGTTAGACGGGACCCAGCCCTTGCGGGGCAGCAGGCTGTCCTGCACCTGGCAGTACCACCATCCATTGGGGTTTCTCTCCAGCACCTCCAGACAAGTTCCTTCAGTGAAGCCCATCGTCTCCTCGTCACCACGGTAGTCTGCGATGGACACGTACACGTCCCTGCCGAGGTTGTTGTGGATGAGCTGGCTCTTCTCGATGGGCTTGGGTCGCACCGTGGACACGGGGATCCCGTTGCGCTGGCTTACTCTGCTCAGGGCGTCTGGGACGTTGGAGGTGCTGAAGGCGGTTCCTGAGCAGCCCAGGCCGGAGCGCTCCACGGGCCTCGTCTGGCTCTCGACAACGACGTGTGGCCGCACGGTACTGAAAGAGGCGTTTCTGCGAACCCCGAGAGTGGCGGAACCGGAGCTGTAGTGGTCGCTTCTGCCGAGGGACTCGTTTCTCCTCAAGGAACCGGTCATGTAGTGGGAATCCTTAGACGTCTGTGATGTGGTCACAAAAACAGACTGGGGTCTCACAGCCACCTGCCGTACGCCGTTCCTCATCCGTACGCCTCCGTTCACCAATCCAGAGGGCTTGGAGAAGCCTCCTGGGGGCTTGGAAGGAATGGGTGGGGAGTTGCCTCTCAGACCTTGGTGCTGCTGGGTTAGACCCTGAATGTTGATGTTGTTTAGCGCCAGAACATGCTGCTCATTCTTCTCCAGGCTGTTGGACTTTTTGCCCCCGTTTCTCTGCCCGTTTGAATCCAACACGCTGCCATCAGCCATCTTCCTGACAGGTTCCAGGTAGTAGGAGGGAGCCCAGCCTTCCTCTGAGCCCCAGCGGACGTACCACCACCCGCTCTCCTGCTTCTCCAGGACCTCCAACTCCACCCCGGCTGGAAAGCTGATCTCAGAGTCCTGGTCCTTCTTGTAAACATCTACAGAGCGGTACATGGTCAGACCTTCCATGTCTGAGTCCCCTCGGCTCCCTTTAGAGTACACAGAGGACAGGTCGGATGTACTGCGAGAACACGTTGAGCCCTCGGAGGAGATGACAGAAGCAGTTTCCGACTCGTCTCCACGTGTCGGTTTGAGGCTATGTCGATACTGGCTGGCAGGCCTCAGCTGTCGTCTCAGAGAGCTGATGTCCATTCTCTCGGGGCTCTGGGGTTCTGACTTGGTCAGGAGGGGCTTAGGTCTGACAGAGGGCTTGGGTCTGGTGGACGGGCTTTGGCCAATTCCTGTTTCTACATTTCGTTTTAGGGCAGGACTTTTCTTTACTCCTCTACCCTGTTCGTCAGATGAAGAGTGAGGGCTGCTGTCCTGAGACCGCATGTCTACATGTCTGCCCAGAGTCTGGCTTCTTCTGCTCATCTCTGGGGTGACGGTTTTCCTGGCTAAACCGGCTAAAGGGGAAGATCCAGAGGGTTTCCGTGGGACTGTTGAGGAATGGTAGCTCCGGGGGGAACTGGGTTCGCTGGAACCTTTAACTTTGGTTCCTTCGCTGCCATTGTTCAGCCTGAAGCCGTCATTTTCATAGATGCATTCCTCTTTGCTGACCTCCTCCACAGACCTGAACGAGGTTCTCCGATGAGCGAAAACCGGGGACGCTTTACAGATCGGAGCAGGAGCTTTACTTGAAGGGGGGGAGCTGTGGTACTTTTCGGTGACCGCATTGTTGGGCTTTATCTCTTGAGAGCGCTCGCTCTTCAAAAACTCTGCATCAGATTCGCCCTCACATCCAACTGCGGGGATATCGTATTCTGGTTCCTCAAACACTTGTCTGCCGGGCTGCTCTGGGGCTTTAGTGGAGGGGTTTTGAGCTTTGGGCGCCTCCTCAGAGTCCTGTTTTTTCACCGGGGGAGCCGGCGGGGGAACCTTGGGTCGAGTGAGAGTGCTGCTCCGTCTGCTGAGATTGGGCTTCTTGCGCTTGTCGATGTATGAGCAGGGGGCCCAGCCCTCCTTCTCCCCGATCTGCACATACCACCAACCTCCCGGGTTCTTCTCTATCACCTACAAAAAAAACAAAAATAAAAAAACAATGTGTGATAATCATCCAGCACACAGAGACTCGTGCAGATAAGTGTCTTTTTTAAGGTCTGATCCACTCAGAAATTGATCAAGCTTTCTTTTCCTTCCAGTGTAAGCCATTTTAAGAAAATTCTAGATTTGCTTTAAAAAGCTGCAACAGAAGCTGATTCCTTTTCCTCTGTATATGTTTTGAAATGAGACCTCCCTTGTTTTTTTTTCAGTCCAGTCTTAGAATTTGTGAAATTATGAAAATTCAGAAAAGTGCATCTTTTTAACCCAAAGTTTTCCAAACATTTTCTTTCTGGGATCCGGGAGGCAGATCTTCTAGTTCTCAGGCTCCTTTCCTGTGGAACCAACCACCAGTTTTAGTCAGTGAGGAAGACACCTTATCTAGTTTTAAGGCTAGACTGAAAACCTTCCTCTTTGATAAAGCTTATAGTTAGAATGGCTCAGGATATCCTGAATTACCTCTAGAGTTATGCTGCTTTAGACTTAGCCTGCTGGAGGACATGGGGACCACTTTTCATTGTTCTGCTTCATTTTATCACTATTCTCCAGTTCTGCAGTATTAGTAAGTTCAACCTTTAATTTTGTGTTTTTTCTGCTTTTGCTCATCATAGTAGTTTCATCTGGTCTGTTACAGTTTGGCTGTGAAATCATCCTAGAGAGAAATATCAGCTGGACTGCTGCCATAGACAACTCCGATTATAGACAGAATTCAGTGCTTAGTCCTGTTTTTCTCATAGACATGGCTGTGGGCTCAGCTTTTACTTTGACTAACTCTATGCGCTCTCTTTCATCCCTATGTCATGAAAACTGGCTTAGAGCTCACTCGCATATCTGTTCCTTTCTTTGACAGGGCCATCCTTGAACCCTGAGTTTAAGCAGATGGCCGCTCACACCGAGGCTGGTTCTGCTAGATATTTCTTCCTGTTTAAAGGGAGGTTTTCCTCCCTACTGTCACTGCATGATTCCTGTAGAGTCAACGCAAATAAAATGCAAATGAACATCTACTACTTCTACATGCTCATTCAGGAGAAACCGAACCTGCAAACACTGGATGCAATCAGCTGGTTTTCCTTAGATGTGAATGAATTGTCTCTATAAAGAGCCTTGAGGTGACGTGTTGTAAATTGGTTCTATATAAATAAACTGAGTTGATTTCAGTTTTTAGGATCCCACAAAGTTTTGTTGTGAGAAGTAGAGGAGAAATTTCAGAGGAAAATAAAAAGCTAATTGGAAGATGAATTAAAAAGAAGTTTGGCAGCACTAATATCTTATTAAATGCTATTAAACTGCTTCCACAGACGACTCCCATGATGTTTAGTGTCTTTTTTATAATCTCAAGTTCCCCCATAAACCCCCCTGAAGTATCTCCAACAGTGTCTTTATCCTTCTGTCCTAGTCTCCACAGAAAAAAACTCTCAACCTGATCTTGTTAAACACGTCTCAAGGTCGCACACAGCTGACATACATATGCAATCAGCTCTCTCTCATCTCTGCAGCAACACTCTGCATCTGTCCTCTTACATCAGCCTTTTGTCCTCCACGGAAACTGATGCCATCAGAGATGGAGGACTGGAAATCCGCTATGGTGTAATACTCTGCTTCCACAGCAGGGGGCTCTGGTGGCTTGGGTAACTGAAGACCCTGGGAAGAAAGATAAAGGAGATGGGCCCACTGGTTAAATTATTTATCTAACGGTCAAAAAGAAAATGAAAACAAAGTATGTTTATATTTCTTTAGGTAGGAAGTGGTGATTTGTCTCACCAGGTTGGCTTCTCTTCTTGGAGGAGGTTTCTGCCTTAGATTTGGAGACCCTGAAGAACAAAATAAATCTTCTGAGTCTGGTCAGATTAAATGAGCAGCAATGAAATCAAGAAAACAAACAAAAAAAACATGCAAACATTCACAGCCAATCTTAGTTCATTAGTGGAATTAAACCCAGAAATCCTTAACTAGTCCTCAGGTTAGATCTCCATGCAGGTTAGCATGGCAAACAGGATTCCCTCCATCGCTATCATCACATACACCAGTCAGTCTTACCTACAGCCTCGAAGCCTACACGGAAAAGATGGCATCTTTTACTTTTAACGCAAAGACAGCCCACTGTCGTTATTTAACTGAGTGTAAATAACTAGTTAGATGTAAAACGAGAAGTTGGCTTCAGCGTCCAGCGAGACTCTCACCTATCTCCACTCTGTGTGGAGCCACTCGTGCCACGGCCGGGGACCCGGGTTCTCCTCTGGCTTTACTCTCACTCAGAGCAGAGCTGGCAGCAATCCCCAGACATGGGCTGTTGGTGTCCCGGCCGGCGCTGAGCCTCCTGCCCGTCTCGGCGTTGATTTCGGAGTTGTAGGGCATGGGCAGGCTGATCTCGCTCTTGGTGATGTGGCGCTCCGGCGTGGTGCCTCCCTCTGCGTCTGTCTGGATGTCCTTCTCGCTGACCGACTTCTTCTGCAGCAGATTGCTGATCTCCATGATGTTTCCGATGATCTCCACGGGGCCCGTCAGGGTCTTTTTGCGAGGCGAGAAGTCATCTTTTAGTTTCTTTAAGTAGGAAGCCGGGGCCCATCCCTCTTTCCCTAAATATCTATTGGAGAAACAGACAAAGAAGAGTTTGGTTTTTATTTATATCTTGCTGATTGTAATGTTTTATATAATTCTTTTCAATCATTAAAGCTCCACAAATAAAATGAATGTAAATTAAGCAGTTGATGCTACATGTTTTTAGAGACACAGCCTCCTCCATCCTACCGCCCCAAATGCAAACAAGCTTAAAGTCCAAAGGGTTAATAATCACAGCTGTCAGACTGAGGGACACAAAGGATGATGATGTGGAAAAGATCAAATATGAGCCAATTACTGTGATGGGAGCCGAACATCCAAAACCTGGAAGGTGACATGGGTGGATTTATTAGCAGCGGTAGTGAATGGCAGACAGTGATCTACAGACACGATGACACATTAAAAACCTCTTTAAACCTGATACACACAGAGCGGCTGGATTAATGTCGGTGCAAAGCGACGCTGTGCAGCTTTTAACTGCAAGGAGAAGGAAAGAGTTTATAACTCGGTCTGCTTGCCTCTTTTTTACACTTTGAAGTCTTTATAGGAAACAGATCTTTGTTGTGTTACTTTTAGAATAAAAAAAAAACTAATAGAGCAGCACATAGTTAAGCTAACTGCTGGAGCCAACGGAGCTAACAGGCCGCAGGCAGAAATCCTTCACACTAAATGTAAAGGACTTCTGATTTAAAGGAGCTCCGGTAAAGAAAACAACACTTCAGCAGGTAACCTCCTACATTAACAACCAAACACTCAGCAATGTTTCTGTTTGTTCTCACTGTAGCCGATGGACGGTAACACTACGAACCACATCACAAACATCCCACAGATGAATCTGTCCACCAGCATTAATGGCCTTATTATCAGATTCAGACTCTGCTGAGGTAAAGAAAACAGAAAAAAAAGAAAAGAGCCGACAGCTGAGGAACAAAAAGAGGACACTGATAAAAAGGCAGCAACGGATGAATTGCAAACTTGTACAGTTTGTGATGCGGTGTGATAATCTCTGGAGCTTATCTTTAGTCGTGAGAGAGCCTAAAACTCTGAGCACGTTCTCCCACTTCTTTCACAACGAAATATTCGATCTATGTCAAATTCAATGACTTTAATACGAACTGGTGGCAAATAACTTAACCTAGAAACTAAAAGGAAAATCATCAAATGATAAAAACATACATCTACTCTAAAAGATTGTTAGTGGGTTAAGGAAATATTAAAAAGACAAACAAATCCTGTTAATACTGATGTATAAGGACATGTTTTTAGTAATAAATTCAGATGTTTTGAAATACTTGCAGCATTAGGAGCAGATATTTGGGTGTAAGTCTTAACTTAAGAGCACAGAGGAGCATCACATAAACCAGTTTAAGGTAACAATCAGTTGACTCACCTGATGTACCACCAGCCCTCCAGGTTCTTCTGGATTACCTCCACGGTCACCCCTTTCTCAAAGCTCACTTCATCCGCCCCCTGGCTGGTGTACGGCTGGACAGTCAAGTATTTCTCTTCTGTTGAGATTAATAAACAAGAACAAAAGTTTCACTTTTTGGAGGGGAAATGCTGAGAGCGACCTTTGTAAAAAAAAATCCATGTTTTTTTCAACTCTTTTGAAAGTTGCTCTTTTAATATAGAGGATTTAGTGTTGAGATAACATTTCTCTTGAATTTACAGTCATAGCTAAGGGCTGAAAAATTACTAAAAACTCTCCTCGGTTTGCTCAACCTCAAAGACCAAGTAACTTACT
>JAUZNJ010100595.1:0-21246 GCA_034780135.1 Jordanella pulchra
ACCCACAACCCCCCCCCCCCCCCCCCCCGCCCCTCCGCTGTATATAAAAGTTTTCAGTTTGGTGAGTTTCCAGTTTTACGCACGCCAGGATGGAAAGCCTCCTCTGTGCGCTCCTCGCTCCTCCTGCTCCCGTTGACGCTCCTCTCATCAGACCGCAGGTCTCCGCCGGATCCAACCCGAACATCTAGAGGCTCGTCTGTGGTTCCGACCTGAAGGATGCTGCGGCAGGACGCGGCTCCGCTCCCTGTGAGGAATATGTTGCCGGGACACCTGGAGGCGGGTTCGGGTTGACTTCAGAGCCACAATCAGATCGGGGTCCAGTTTCTGTCCGGTTCTGGACGATCTCTGTTGGGATGTAATTTAAATTAGAGGATCGCATCTGAGAGAGAAGCCGCATCAGTGCGTCAGAGCGCATGGGTCACTGATTCCCTCCTCTGGTTCAACTCACTCAGAAAATGACTAACTGTCTCCTCCGACTGGCTCTGCTCGTGGCTTGCGTCCTCTCCACGCGCTGCAGCGCCGCGCCGGAGGCCGAGGCGGGGGCGCACCCAGAGTCCTGCGCGTCCTGCGCCGCGTCCGCTCAGCTGGAGGACCCGGAGTCCGGGCGTGTGGACGGAGACTTCCTGGAGGCGGTGAAGAGGCACATCCTGAGCCGGCTGCAGCTGCGGGAGCGGCCCAACATCACGCACCCGGTGCCCAGGGCTGCCATGGTAACGGCGCTGCGCAAGCTGCACGCGGGCAAGCTGCGCGAGGACGGACGGGTGGAGATCCCCAACCTGGACGGACACCCGATGAGCAACGAGGTTCTGGAGGAGAGCTCCGAGATCATCAGCTTTGCGGAGAAAGGTCAGCGCTCGGGTTTCCGGTTCGTTGTGCGGCTCGGGGCGGCTTGGATCCCTCCGAACCTGTTTGTTGTGTCTGAGACAAAGAGGATTAGAGAACATGAGCGTGATTTTAATCCAAAACACAGAGTGGATGTAGCTTCCGCAGCGAGGCTGCAGGTCGCTGCTTTCAGTGATCAGAGCTCAATATTTGACAGCAACAGTCCGAACAGGAACCAGATTCTCTGCAGATTGAAATGCAAACTCTGACAGGAAATCATCAGTCAGGCTTTGAAAAGCTGCCCAACATTTGGATATTTGATTAAAACTCAGTGTTTGACTCTGCAGGTAAATGAGGAGCCAAACAGAAATGGAACATTTTTATTTTTGGATCAAGTTTTTTTTGTGGAGCTGCTTTACTTTTCGTATTCAGAGTCTTTAAAGACTTAAACTGAATCCAGAACAAAAAAGAGGCTTTAACCTAAATAATCACATGACTCCAGTTTTCTTTGAGATTAAACCTGGTTGTTCTGCAGAAGAACTGATCTTGTTTCAGGCCTAAAGAGCCTAAACTGGGAGGTTGGTTTGTAGGTTTGTAGCTCAGAACCATGAATCGGATCCAGAACCTGATCTTAGGCTGTTAAACATCACTTCATTGATTAAAAATAATGAATCCGGATCCAGAAATGTGGAATCTTTTCCATTGGATCCTATTCTATTCTAGGATTATTTGCTTTCCTCCAGTCAGTTCTGACAGGTAAGCAGTTTTCAGCTCAGGAATCCAGTCGGTGCTGCTTTGGTTCAGATTTAGTCTCAGGTTCGGGTTTTTCCCAGAACCCTCTGAGGAAGCTGCTGACTTGTCCCTGCAGCTCCTCTCTTGCTGCTGCCTGCTGGGAGCCTTTTCAGCCTCAGATGTTTCTCTCTGAGGACCTTCCACCTCCAAGGCGGGCCGGCCAACTGGCAGCCAGACGCTGAGCTGCTGCCAGCAGGTCGATGTGGGGAAGGGCCACAGTTTCTGCCTGAAGAGGCTTAAAATGATCATCATCATCATCAGCAGCAGCAGCACCTGCTTGGGTCTCCTCCATCCCTGCTGCAGGGTCTGAGCCGATCTGTGAACCGGGCCCGTTTTGTTTGGGGTTGTTCGCCCTGAATGCAGAGTGAAGGACTGAACCCTGCAGCCTGTGTGTGTGTGTGTGTGTGTGTGTGTGTGTGTGTGGGGGGGGGGGGGTTAGTGGCCTTCAGTCTCAGTCAGGAAAACATCTCTGCTTTGATGCCAGAAGAAACGAAAGACGCTCAAAGTTTCTAATCTGATTAAAAAGGAGGAAAAAGCTTTTTGTTTGACTCATTTCTATTTGGGTCGCCGTGGAAACGCGGCAATATTTAGCTAAAAAAGCTCCATTTTCTTTCTCCTGTTAGAGAGAAACACGCTGGTTTAAGAAGAAATCTGCTTCTGTTCAAGACATTCAGTGATTTCTCTGGATTTTTGGTTTTACTTCAGTTGAAACGAGCAGAACTCAGTTCGTTTATCTTCAGCTGATCCTCATATCTAAGCAGTTCTGACCCGGATCAGATGATCCGAGCTAATGCCGGAACAAAAGGCTTCTCAAGATTTTATGAGCTGATTTTTATAAACAGTCAATTAATACTCAGCTGAACATTTTAACACCTTAAATATCAGATTCTGTTTTTTTTAAGTAACAAAAGCTTTGCTTTTTTTCTACCTTATTGTTTTAACTGAAGTTGTGATCAAAAAGTGTGAAACAGCAGAAAATGACTAAAACCTGCAGTGTTAGTGGGAGTTAATGGTGCAGAAGGGAATCAGAGAATAATCCAAGTGTTCAAACAGTCCAACTTTTAAAGTGGGACGGCGGAGCGTCAACCATCAGAAGGTCGTAGACGTTGCTTCATACGCAGCAGAGGCTGCAGTGAGGAGCTGCATGCATGTTGATGAGACAGGAGGAGGTGAGCTTACCTTCTCCTCCTCCTGCAGAGGCTCTTCCTGCACCTGAGCTCCTCTCCGATGGTCTGCCTGTTGACTCACTGAGGCAGGAGCTCTGACCCTCAAACATCTGGGTTTTGTTGCTCCCCGAAGGCTCAGGCAGGTTCTGAGAAACCAGGGCGTTCTGTCAAATGTTGTCCTGAATCCATTCTGGTTTGAATCACCCAGAGTTCAGGAGGTTCAGACCCGGAGAACAGCTCCAGTCCTGATCACCTCCTCAGCCAGGAGCTTCACCTACAGAGGCGCTGATCGCTGGGGACAGGTCAGCTCCTCGCTCCGGCCTGTGGGGAAGCAGGCAGGGAAACAAAGAGCTTCTGTTCTCCTCGAGGAAAAAACAACATTTTTCTTCTTCTTCTCTTCAGATTAAAAGCTTGAACGTTTCTCGTTCCTCCTCTCTGCCTGTATCTGCATCCATTAATCAGATTTCCAGATCTGAGCTCAAACATGTGGACACATTTGTTCCCTCTGAGGATTGAGCCGTTCATCAACTTTTAGGTTTTAGTTTTACATCTTTGAAGACATTTTTACTGTGAAACAAAATGACCTTAGATGACCTTGAATGACACAGCCTCCATCACTGTTAAATGTTTGTGTTTAAATGTAATATTTGTCCCTTTAAACACCACAAACCTCAGAGTACTTAGAGTTTTATATGATTTACTTTGACTAGGCCATTCCAACACATGTAGTTTGAACCTTCGTATCTCTGCGGTGCGTTCAGGGTCATTGTTAACCTCCACTGACCTCTAATGGCTCTGCCCCCTCAGTATGATGCTGCCACCGCCATGCGTGGCTTTGTTCAGGATGACGTTGGTTTAAACACGGATAAAATCACATTAAGCCTTGATAACAATAAATGTGAGTTGGAGGTTTTCCTGTGATAGAAACATGTTCAGATATTAATACTCATGTCAAATGCTGTAGAGACTGAAGCATTAAATGTGACGTCAGCTTCTGGACGTCTCTGTACTAGTGCGGGTCCGAGTGGGCGGGGCTAAGCTCTGCTCCAGAGCTGGGAGGTCCCGGGTTCAAATCTCAGCTGGAGTCTTTGTGACTGAAGTCGTCTTGTTCTTCTCAGAGGTTTTTTATTCAAACCATAAACATGCCTGTTAGATTATCGAACAATCCTTTTGTGTCTGCCTCTTCTCACCTGTAGGGGGCAGTATGTCTGTAGGCTGTTCATTGTAGAATTTGAGTCAGGTTTGATCCCCTGCTGGGAACCAGTTAAACCTTTGAAATGCCGTAACGTCCTTCCTGATGGCTTCGTCTTTCTTATTGACTCCACTCTCCTCCCACTTCCTGGCTTCACTGATGAGTTCTTCTTCTGCTCCTCAGATGATCTGGTCACGTCCAAATCCAGCCTGTTCTTCCTGATTTCCAATGAGGGCAACCAGAACCTCCACGTGACCCAGGCCACCCTCTGGCTCTACTTCAAGTTGCTGCCATCCCCCAGCGAGGTGCGTGGGAAGAGAAAGGTGACGGTGAAGGTGTACTACCAGGAGCCAGGCCTGGGCAGCAGGTGGGACCTGGTGGAGAAGAGGGTGGAGCTGAGGCGCAGCGGCTGGCACACCTTCTCGCTGACGGACGCCGTCCGGTTGGTGTTTGAAAAGAGCGACAACCGCCGGCAGAACCTGGACGTTCGCTGCGAAGGCTGCGAGGCGGAGGGCGTGGTGCCGG
This sequence comes from Jordanella pulchra, assembly GCA_034780135.1. Lineage (NCBI taxonomy): Eukaryota > Metazoa > Chordata > Actinopteri > Cyprinodontiformes > Cyprinodontidae > Jordanella > Jordanella pulchra. Next base: position 4,498 of record JAUZNJ010100595.1, read on the forward strand.
TTCTGATGAACCTCAATGACGAGTCCCACCGGCCCTTCCTGGTGGTGCGGGCGAGGCAGGCTGACAGTAAGCACCGCATCCGGAAGCGAGGCCTGGAGTGCGACGGGAGCAGCCAGCTGTGCTGCCGGCAGCAGTTCTACATAGACTTCCGGGTCATCGGCTGGAACGACTGGATCATCGCGCCGTCAGGATACTTCGGGAACTACTGTGAGGGGAACTGCCCGGCCTACATGGCGGGCGTCCCCGGCTCGGCCTCATCCTTTCACACGGCCGTGGTGAACCAGTACCGCATGCGGGGGATGAGCCCCGGCTCCATGAACTCCTGCTGCATCCCCACCAAGCTCAGCACCATGTCCATGCTGTACTTCGACGACGAGTACAACATCGTGAAGCGGGACGTTCCCAACATGATCGTGGATGAGTGCGGCTGCGCTTGACTCTTTAGTGTCTATTTAACTCGAGAAGTCGGCAGATTAACGATTTACAGCGAAAAGTGAATATAAAAGCAGAATATTTATGAACAGTGGCACACATCCTCATCCACACAAACTCGCATGTTTGTCTGCACAAAATCCTGTATATATATTTATGTTTGTTGCTCTGCTTTCTGTCCGATCTTCCAAATTTGATCCACTTGGCAAACAATCGACTCCAGCAGATCCTCACTAGATATCTCCAAGATTGTGAGGACAGCGTTGGTATTTCCAGCCTTTTTCACGGCAGTATAATCAGTTGTATGAATGGAGGGAAACGTCTCCACAGGGAGAGTGGAGAGCCTTAAGTGAGTCACATTCGTTCCTCTTTACATGGAACAAACAGTAATGGTGCAAGTTCTGCCAACCTACAGCACTTCTGGCCTTAAGTTCTTCTATTACGCCACAGAAACTGGACATCCGGTCCAATAGATGATTCTACCCTTGACATCTGTTCACAAAATCCCTCCCCAGAGAACAGGAGTAAGAGACGATACTCTAGAGGTTTGAGGTAGAGTCCAACCAATGCTGGCTACTAGACGCTGACAATCGAGAGGTTCCTACGCACCTTAAAGCTACCGGAACCCCTCAAGTTTGGAGGAAATAAGTCATTTATTTCTCCGACTCTAAGATCTAATCTTACTTCTAAACATTGGCATTGTCAACCTACCTGTTTACCATCGTTTACCTGAACACCCACAGTTTGGACTTCATTAATCTTTGTTCACTGATCTGGCTGCTGACTGAAAGTCAGGAAACAAAGGTTCATTTTCCTGGAGGGGATGACTTTGTGGAAGTTAAGGACAGTCCCAGTAAAAACATGTAGAAATCATATTTTCTTGCACTTAAAACATAGAAACAAAGTTGTGGCCAAAAGATTCACCCTTAATGTTCCAAACATTTCTGTCCAACTGTTTGGTCCCTGTTCAGCACTTAAAGACATCTGGGAAACCTCCTGGTTCTCGTTCTTCGCCAGCATCATTAGAAGTTGCCATATTCAGGACGGTGCAGCCCCCCCCCATGCACACGATTAAAGCACTTGATAGATTGATTTGCCTTTTAACAGCCCAGAGTAGCCCTTCATCACCGGCCATGTCCCTTTGAAAGTGCCGCATGAGCTATGCAAAACACAGAAGGTACCCATAGAACCAACAAGCTCCACTAAAATAGTGACAAACTTGAAATGTGGGAGTGGGAGGCGGAGGCGGGTCGGCTTCAGGCTGGACAGAAACACAACATGATGGAGGATTTGGTTTCTGAGGAATATTATAAGGCAGGAGAAATGATTCAGGAGGGAAGCACAGCCTTGATACAGCTACAACATGATGCTAGGTTCAATTTACATTTTAGGAAGTTTAATCATTTTCTGTAACTGGTGCCAAACCCAGACTGAGGTGGAAAACACAATGAGATCCTGTACGGTAGGCAAACCAGTAACCAAACATGACTTTAATGAACAGAAACGTAATGAAAGGTGTAGACTGGGATAAACAGTCATTTCCTGTTTAGCAGGACATTTAGATCACATAAGATCCACTTTTAACAACATAAACAGTTTCTCCTTTTACTCCAACCTTTGTTATGTTTTTATTTGTTTTGCCCGTTCTTGGATCATCCAGATAAAGATATAATCTAAACCTCTGAATCAGATTTATCAGTGAGAAAATAGTTTTAAAGTCCGACCTTCAATCCATCTGACCGGTAAAGTTCCGCCTCGGAGCGAGCAGCTCGGCTGTTGCCATCGGAGACTTTTAGTTCGGCTTCAGTTAAAATCAGCAGGATTTCATTCAGAGGTACGCCACGTTTGGAGGAAGTGACAATCAAAAACAAATCAAATCAAGAGTGGCACTAAGATAAGACCCTGAGGTACTCCACTGGTTGTCTTTTTTATGTAGGGTTGTTTGAACTGTTGATTTAACGATAAACAGTTTTTCTAAAGCTGGTTTTGATGCTGCTCTGTTGTGTCTGTTTCCACCATCGACCTCCAGCCTGAAAACGACTCTTTCGATCATAGTGAGAGAAATCAGAAAGATTTGAATCACATCAGCAGACTGAAGATCCAGGCGTCTTTCAGGTGCCTGAAATATACGGAAGCTTTGAAGAGATCGACCGAGTTATGAGTAAAGTTTCTCTGGCATGTGAGAGATAAGAACCCGGGGCTAACTTCGACCCAGATGTGACGCCTGTGGAGTGATTTTTAAAGCCGTGTCCCAGCGGAGCTCCTCCGCAGCACACTAACACACTTTAAGACACAGTTATTTCCCAGGCCTTCTCCACCAGTACCTCAGCGCCACATCCTGCTTATTATCGGTGCTCCTCACGCCTCCTGGCCACCTGCCGACGCCAACCTCACCTTCAGGCCCCCTCCTCCCCTTCAAAGCCACTTGTTAGAGTATTTGCACTGAGCAGTAGCATGGCTAGGGGTGAAAACAAATGCTTAGAAACGTCCATGAAATGAAAGAAGCTATTTTTGTAGGAGCAGAGAGAGTCGTGTTCACATGTAATCGTGGAACCAAAGAGGCCGTCGTGTGTGTTGTTGTAAATGACCGTTAAAAGAGGCCTAACCACTGTTTCAGGGTTTACTATCAGTCCATAGACAGATCAACACTTTTCTATTTTTTACTTAGACATTAAATATGTCCTATTTTTTCATCAGAGTACTTAAATATTTCCTAGTTTGGTTTCGTTAGCTCTTGAATTGTTTAGATTGAAGCACATGCCATCCGTTCCCTGTACAGTTCATGTAACATACGAATACGCTTTCCACATATTTTGTTCTCTGTTGTTGGAAAATAAATTTCTTATTACTTGTAACAAAGTGTTTTTAATGTCTCATAAATACTGAGAATAAGCTGCTTATGTTTGAATTTTAATATCAATTTTGACATAAATATCAGATTAAAACAGACTTGACTGATGGTTCGACTGCATCAACAGCCCCCAGAAACAAGGGATCATTTTCCTGTAGGTCCAGATTCTACTCACCAGTCCTCCCGGCTCTGAACTGGACCGACCCTCAGCACCCTATAATGGCAGCAACCCCCCCCCCCCGTCTCCTACCGCCTCCACTGAGGCTCAGTTTGTGCCTCAGAGGTCCCTGGGTGAGAACAGACTCCATTTATGACTGAACACGGCTACAGGGGTCAAGTGCTTCATCTCAGGGTCACCCTCGTTAGGGTTGCAGGGTGTCAGCAATTATTACCTGTGGGGAGACACCCCCCCTTCACATTCACTTCCAGCATGAAGGACCTGTTAGAGAAGGAGCCGATGAGGACCACGTCACACCAACACCCATCAGTCTCTCATTACTCTTCACTCTGATTTTAGACCGGAGGTGGAGAGAAAACCAACACCTCCAAAGGCTATGAGCGGACGAGGCGTTCAGGGTCGACGTGGAGAGGGACAGACGGAGACCAAAACTCAGCCCACTGCTGTGTTAAAGTCTGTGAGGTCAGAGAAGATGGCTGCAACACTTTCCGTCAGAGAAGTTTAACATCTTAAGAAAGTCTCTCCGTCGTCACTTCACGTGTTTTTCTTGGATGCACCATCTAGTGGCTGTAGACAGAACAGCAGTTTAACCACAGTAACATCCAGGGAGGGCCGTCTGTTTGCAGATAAGCCTCAGGAGGAACCCAGCGCCGTTCAGGGTCTCAAAGCAGCAGATGAGTGCAGGAACGCTATGGATTACAGAGTCCACTGTGGTGATGTCAGGTGACACGCGAGAGCTGTTTGGTCATGCTGCTCGACATCGGCAGGTACACCGCAAAACACAGGAATGCTAATGAACAGAGCCGCGGGGCCTGGCTCAGCAGCACAGGTTTGCTTTGAGTAAACAGCTCCAACAGCATGTGCAGCTTCGACAGACCCGAGCGGGACTGAATGTGCCGATCCTGGTGATTTATGGCCTGTAAGCAGCAGATATCATTTGTTTCAAGGCAAGGAGAGGCAGTTAATCATGGGCCCAGAGTTTACAGCATCCAACACGGCCCTACCTGATGTCTGCAGATGACAAAGTGCAGAAGTTTGGAGCCGCTCCATGTTTGGGCCTTTTTAGTTCGTTAGTAATGAGCAGATGTACCCAGAAAGGACAGAAAACCCAAGGAAACAATCAAATGGGAGCATTTCATCAATAACTAGCAGGTTTTCTACGTTTCTGTGGTGAAACCGATGCAATAATCCAACAAGGAAGTCCTGCAGGCGGATAAATCGAGTCTATATCCAAGCAAAAGTCTTTTTCTCTGTAGCAGAGCCGTGAAACCAGCCCAGAGGTCTCTGATGGATGCATGTCTTGGTAGTTTCATCGTTTTCACTTGGTCAGCTTTGATTTTCCATGGAAAGTAAACCTCAGCTTCTTTTCAGCCGAGTCTTTTCAGCTTGTTGTTGCTTTTAACACCGTTTGATTTTCTGTCCCATAGAAAGTGCTCATTGCTCATGTGTTTAACTGTGATCCCGTTATTTGTGTATTTTCTGGGCCTTTGACTGAACTCTTATTGCTATTTACTCAAACCCGTCTCTTTCACTTTATTTTCTGTAGAAAGTACCCCTGGCCCAGTGTTTGGATGTGTCTTTCACCTGGATGGAAACCTTCTCTGAGTTTCGGTGCCACTAACTGTATAGATTGTGAAAGTACTCCTAGTTCGGTGCTTCGGTGTCTTTTCTGTCTTCTGTTCTTCTAATGGATCCAGTAGAAGCGCAGTAATGTGGACCCGGGTTCTGGTGGAGTTTGGTCCTGATAGAAGGGAGGAGGAGGGATTTCTGCTGAGTTATTGATGCAGTTTCTGCCTCTGGTGATCGATGACGTCTGTCGGACTGGAGTTGGGACCAAACCGCACTCTGCGTACATGGATATGAATAGACCCATTTGTCTGACGAGGTACCTGGAGGAGACGGTCGTCGTGAATCGGCCCTTTCAGCTTTGTAGGGCAGTTGGAACAAATGATCTGAGGCCTGGGCTTATTTTTGGGAAACCTTAGGGAGGAAGGCAGCAGTGTAGCTTCATTACTGACGACATGAATCTGAAACAAATCCTCGCCGAACCGCCTCCAGCTCCGGCAGAGTATCAGGAACGTTGCTCTGCTTCCGTCTGAACACCGATCTCTGCTAAAGTCGTTGGATTCAAACTAAATCCTGGCATTTTGAGGCCACAGACGGACACATGAGATGGAAAACAACTTTTCTTCCTGGAAGCAGAATCTGATGAGAAAATGAGAAGGAAAAACATTCGTAGGGGATCATTTTTCACATCCGACCTTCTAGAACGTTTATTTCAGCCCAGCAGCCAGGAGGCGTTTTCTCTCCAGGACACAGTTTTATTCCCAGAGACGTCAGCGGTTGGAGGAATGTGCCACAGGACAACACATCCCATAATAATAAGGTGTGTGGGCCTAATGAGCAGCTCTCAGGTGTCCTGCTTCATTCAGACGTCTTGCCTCAGGTTTATACATCTGATTATTCCACAGAAAACAAGAAAGAAACACGCTGCAACTCGTCTCTTTATTGCTTATCTTCAAAGTTTTACGGAGAAAAACAGAAACGACGGCGGAGGAAGGAAGGTTCTCTAAATCCGTCCGGCTCTCTGGGTCAGAACCGAGTAGAACCACGTCTGGATGAAGATCTTCCACCTACAGACGTCTCTCTAGAGCTTGTTGGACCACGTTGGTCTCAATGGTTGGATGGAAAACATTTCAAAACATCAGTGACTGGACTTACATCGGTACTTTGACTAGGCCACTCTAAACCAGGATTTATGGTCCTCCTCTTAACAGATATTCTTTAATGGATTTCTTGCATCGCCTTGTCCCACAGCATGATGCTTCCTCCTCCGTGTCTCTCTGAGCAGAAGGGGAGTTCAGGGATCTGTTTTTTTTTGTTCTGGAGTTTGTGGATCTGAAATGTTCAGATTTGGTCTCATAGAACCGGAACATCTTCCGCTGCTTGTTTTCGTCTCAAACAGAACTTCCTTTATTGTTTTTCTGCATCCAGTCCAGATCAGTGGATGTTTACCTGATGAGCTGTGGGTCCCTGCAGAAGCCCAAACAGCGACGTAGCTCTGATGGTGTCAGGTAGGCGGAGGCCGTGTGTTGGTGATTAACCTCCAGCAGATCAGAACCAGCTGCAGGGATTAGGAGCTCCAGGATGAGGCAGGGAGACGTCTGAGGGCGTCGCCGCTCCTCGCTCTCCTGAGCTTCCAGTGAGGAATGCCTGGAATGTTCCTAATATGAACGCTGCTCCTCCAGGTTGGCGCAGTCAGCCTCGCCGTCCCGATCGGCTGTCGGTGGTTTTCTGTAAGGTGGGACACCAGGAAAAGGTTGTGGAAAAGTCTGAAATGATGCTTTCTCCTCAGGCTCAGTGTTTTTACGAGGCTCGTGGTTCCCTGAGCCAAAGTCAGACATGTCTGAACTTCTGGAGCTCAGCTGGATCAGAGTCTGCAGACAGAATGAAAACTCTGCACCGGTCATCGTTTCTCATAGAGGGGGAACGTTTTCTGACTTTTTTTATTATTTAAATGTTATAGAGGATTAATAACTGATCAAAATGGTGTAAACTTAACAATAAAAAGTTTTATTGTTGTTTTCTCACCAAAGAAACATATTTGGGTTTAAAAGACACCGAATCCTGCCCCCCCCCCGAATTGAAGCAGCTCAAAAATGAACTGGACTCTATCGAAGGGAAATAATCTGACTGTTGATGAGAATCTGCTGGGTTTATCTCTAAACTCATTATTTCATTAATAAAAACACTGAATTCATCAAGTTAGATTAAACTGGATTTGATTTAAAACCAAACAAAACAAACTTAGAAACATATAAAGAAATCCGACCAATTATAACGAATTGGACTGAAGGGGAGATTAGTTGGTTGTTTCTGGTGAAGGTTGGAAACCAAATCTGAACGAACTGGACGGGTCATTAGTTAAGACCCGGATCTTAACAGAACCAGTACAAATCCTCTGATTTGCTGAAACCTTGTGAAGCAGTCGTGGACTTTAGTGTCTGATGTTCTTAAAGTTCTCCATCCTGCAGAAGAAGATCTGTCCCTGATGAATCTTCTCCTCTGGGACAGTTCAGGTACCGGTCCAGAGTTCTGGTGCCACCTGACTCCCTGCATCGATGGGCCGGTTGAGTTTGGAAGCTGAGTCACAACAGCATCTCCTCCCAGATTGATCCCAGACAAAGTTTCCCAACAGTCAGCGGCCAAACATGGACGAGGAGGAGGAGGAGGAGGAGGAAGGACACAGGGAAATCCCAGTGATTCAGAGCTCAGTAAATAAACCACATCATCACCAAATAATGCAGCCAGATGGACGTTCAAAACAAGCAGAGAACCAACAGAAGAAAACAGCAGCCTGTAAATGAACTGAGCCAGACTCTGTTGAACTGGACTGACTGGTTTTATCTCTCTCCTCCTCGGTCCTGCAGCCTGGTAGATGCTTCACGCCTCGTTCATCAGGTCCAACATCACCACTGGAAGTGGTCCGTCGGCCTGAACGAGAACCTCCCACAGTGCTGAGGACCAAAGAGGTCCTCTCTGTAATGATCCAGGATCTTCAGGCACCTTCTCTGCCCTGGTTTCTTGTTTCCCTGTTTCTCTGAATAAGTTTCGTTCTGCAGAAAGAACCAAACCTGAAGTTAAAAGGGAAACGTCTCCAACATGAACCACCTCCAGGTCCCTGCGCCTCCACCTGAGCTGTAGAACCAGAACATCAGGAGGTCCGGTCTCCTCGGCCCAGATGAAGGCCAGGCTGAGCTTCTCATCAGTGACGTAGCTCAGCTGCAGGTCGAAACGCTCCGGATGGTTGGTTGGCTAAGTGGAGCCCGGTCCGGACCGACCCGCACCGCATGAATATTCAGCAGCTGCAGCCTCCCTGGAATATTCATGGCGCGGACGGCGGTGGGAGTGGCGTCCGCCTCATGACTATTCATGGCTCTAATCTAAGGTTAAGAAAGGAGCCTGTTCCTCATTCATAGGTTTACAGTGAGCAAGCTGCCATTTTTGTTGCCTGATTAAGCCCGGTGCTGATCCCCCTTTCTAGGTCAGGGACGGGCTGAAGGTTTAGTGAGGAAAACACAGCGTGACCTGCAGCCTCCGAGCAGCGCACTCGCTCAGGTCTTCACACCTGTTTGTCCGCATTCATCCCTCCGTCTCCATTCTTCTGCCTTTTTGTTCGCTGTTGTGCCTCAGAGAAGTAGGACAGAGCAAGTAGCAAAAGGCACAATGGGGTGCAGTTTGCTTTTCTCGGTTACTCCCAATTAGCCATTGTTCTCCCTCCAAATGTTTGAATAATTGAGCAGAATTTAACAGGGAGAAAGCCCATAAATCAGGCCACATGTCTCTTCAGGCTTACATCAATATTGTGGAGAGCTGTCATGTGAGAGTAGCCGGGCCTTGGCAGATGCCGAGCAGCGGCTGCAGGTCGGGTCTTGTCTCTGGGTTAAGCCTCTGAATAAATCCTGATAGCTTTGTTGCAGGAGTGGCTTTTTACCTTGTTTTTCTGCTTCTTTTAGGTGCTGGATGCCTTTTTTCTCCTCAGCCTCTCAGCCTTCGTCTCATTAGTCCTGCAGATCCCTCAGGGTGCAGCGGTACACATGTGCTGGGAGCTGATTGAGTCCCTGATTGCATCGACGTTAAGCCTGCCGCAGCCCGTGTGTCAGGTCCGGTCTGATGAATTGGCGCCACAGGAAGGGGAGGCGGGGGGGCGGCAGCACACTGAGCTGCGTTTGTCTCCTGAAGAGGCCTTCAGCTGGAGGACTGAGGGAATTTACAGCTACGAGCTGATGGTAGAAGGTCCTCATCAAGACTGAGAGACGACGGGACCAATCCAAATCAGCGGACCGTCTCCAACTACTTGAATCTTTCTGCTTCTTCAGACTTTTTCTACTTTGATGAAAGTTTCTCCTAAAAACCACTGAACAAAAAAACCCAAACATTCAAACCCAGGAACACTGGGCAAACTGGTCCGACCCACGGACCCGGTCAATGAGGTCCGATCTGAATGGAACCACGTTTGATGCCTTTGGTTTATCATCATCTCTGGAAGTCGTTACGATGCTACAACCTACAGAGAGAAGAAGAGAGGAGGTGGACTTAAAGGACAGCGGGAGGATGGAAAGACACCAGCAATGAGCTGCATCTCAGACAGCAGAGAGGAGGTCAACGTCAGAGCAGGACGCTCCACAGGCCTCGGTTAGCAGGTTGAAGGTTAAAGGTCGTGACCCTGAACCAGTCTGGGTTTTATTTGGAGTTCTTGGTGAAGAAAGCCTCTTCTTTTCTAAGGTGAAGTTTCATCTTTATGAAGATCAAGATGTTTGGAAAAGTTTGGAACAAAACAAAAACAAGCTCCTCCCTCTCACTATCTGCACGGTGGTGGAGGCTGATGGTCTGGGCCCCTGGCAGTCACAGAACGGACCATGGTGTCCTCTGTAAACAGGCGCGGTCTGACAGCTGAAGCTTCTGTCCTTCAATGAGCCCACCAGCAACTCTACAATAGAATGGCCTAGTCAAAGTTAAGCCCTCAGCCTGGCTGAAACGCTGTGCAGGAACCTCAATGAACTGAACTGGTGTTGGAAAGAGAAGAAGGTCCATTTCTTGCCAGGATTGAGGGACCATCGTGGATTCTGCTTTAGGTGCTTCTAGAAGCTCCTGATGGGTTTATCTGAACCTAACTTTGTTCATGTATCGTCCTTCTAAGGTCCGTTTCATTCTATCCTGACGTGTGAAGGTTAAGAACAGTGTTGACCAACTGAATACCAAAATAAAAGCACAAAGATGCAGAAACTCGTAGCTGCCAGAGATAGCGTCCTGGCTGACCTGCAGAAGCGTTTCTTAGCAGAGTTCAAGGCGACGCCTCCTCTCACCACTCGTTTGCTTCTCATCAGTCCTCCTCCTGTCAACCTGTCAAAGGTTGGAAACATAACTCCACCGCAGGTTCATGCATTTCTGTTCATTACAGCTGGATGGTGCAGCTTCCAGAGAAACGGTTTATTACTGAACCCTTTGGATCGGGGGGTGTTGGTTTTTGAAGCCATCTCACCTCCATCAGGGGTCACCAACAAACCGTCCTGCGGGAGGTCAAGGCCTCCCAGTCGGTTAATCTCCTGGTATGAGTTACTTCATCGGTTAAGAAGCTGGTTGGCCCAAGAATGCACATCTCGTATAATTAAGAGGCTTAGCTGAATTTGTGCAGGAGTAAAAAGCCTCATTATCGTCTTAACCGGGGATTTGGAGCTGAATAATTTCCTCATAACCGCACACTTAGAAGATTATTAGCTAAAAAGCAGTGAGGCGGCGCGGTCGATGTCTCAGCTCGCCTCACGGGTCCGAACAGCCATTGAAAGATTAAGGAACCCAGTTGTTTTGCAGAAATTTCACAAGTCATGATTATAAGATGTGTAGAACAGATGAGGAGGTTCGATTCAACAGAAAATACCGGAGCTGATCCATTTAAAGTAGCATTTAGTTTATTCTGAGGGCGGCTGAGCTGTTTCACCAGTTTTTAACAGGTTAAAAGTCATTACCTGAGCTTCAAACATGGAGAACATGTGGATATTTACAGCCAGCAGGGGAAACCAGAGACACCCCATCAAACAGTCGCTTAATGTCTCCCCCTGTCGATGTCTCTGTTTCTATCAACCTGTGGACTGATTGATTACAGGTAAACATGTAGAGTGTAGTAGACGGGAGAGAGATGTCTCTGGTAATCATCTAAGGAAAGTTGACCCTCAGAGTACCTCTGCAAGATAGGGATCTGGGTTTTGACTAGGCCCCTGACTAAATCTTTGTTCTCCATCAGTTCTTGGTGAGTTTTTGGTCATTTTCATATTGCTGGGTCCAGTTTGCAGAAAGAATTCTTCAGTGATCGCTCTGGTCTTATTCCAAGTTTTGCTCTTTGCCTACCCTCTCTCTGGCAAACATTAGTCTGACGTTCATGTTTCTTTAGAAGAGAAGGGTTTCCACCCTGCAGACTTCTCAGCTAAAGATGTTCAGTCTCTTTCTGATTAGACAGACCTGAACCTTAATGGCATGAGGTGTTTGTTCAAACATCTCTTGGCTTCTTGCAATCTGCTTCTAGGCTGAACTTGGCTCAAAGATCAGACCAAGGCACATTAGTGGATGCATAATCATTTCTGGTCATAGGTCCTCTGTTTTTACATTTCTATGAGATCACTCAGAGCTCTGTGAGAATCCCCTGCCCGACTTATTAGCGGATGGATCTGATGGTTCACTCTCAGCTTGACATTAAGGAACAAACCACACAAAATGTTCAAAATGAAGACATGACAAACTGTCTACCAAACACTGTTAACATGATGTGATTAATCCAATCAACGAGGAATATATGACTACAAACGTGGAGTCACTTAGTGTGGATAAATAGTGTTTATATGACATGACTGACGTCACTAAGAAGAAAAAAAGGGGCCGAACAATGATCCCTGGGGAATGCCTTTGAAGACATGATAGGCTGTGCTTATTTTCCTTTATGAAACAAACCAAAGCCTTTAGAAGGTTACAATTTAAACCAAATCCAAACTTTTAGTCATTTATAAAAGCTAGCATACAATAGGAAAGTTTAGAAACAGTTTTAACATTTGTCTCATCAAGTTCAACCAGTTTGGTTCCAGAATACATTGATAATGAAATGCAAACAAAATGTTCACGAGTTAAAGTTTTTAAAATGCCTCATTGTCCAAAAGCCCATCATCCAAAGCATTGTGTCTTCATGGAGCTTAACGTACTCCATGGTGACACACCCCCAGCTCATGCCAGGAGTCTGCATGGAAATATTTACATAACGATCCATCGCCAACACCAAGCCGAGCCAGAAACCAGCAGGCTAATTGAAGCAGCCTTGTTTCTGGGCATTTTTTAATTACTAACTGACCTGGTATAAGCACGTGCTAACATTAGTGCAAATAAAGAGAGCCTCACACACACACACAGGGTCACAGTATTCTCCAGGAGGGATGGCAATGTTTCAAGACGGCAGCTATTAAAGGTCCAAGTCGCTGCTGAATGAATGACATCACTCACAGCTTGTGTTCATACAAATCCCACCCGGACCATGAGATCTCATTGGAGGCAACTTGAACAAATACTGGCAAAGGACAGCGGGCCTTTAACTCCTTCTCCACACACAGCGAGTGTGTTCAGGAGAAAGCGTTTAGCTGCAATCACCATCAGGGGCCGATGCACGGCCGTAATTTATGGTAATATATGGTCAGGGTGTATATTTACTTTAAAGGCAGCCTGATAAGGATCATGTGGCATGTTTCTGCTGAGCGTTGGGAACACAATTGGGAGATTTGTTGTGGGGCTCTGGAGGCCCCGGTGGCCCCCTGTGGGGCCTGAACAGAGCGGCTGTGCTCTGAACACTGAGGCAGTGTCTCCGCCTCAGGCTCTGTCCATCACTCAAAGACCGTCGATCAGAGTCCCCCGGGTGGATGAATGAGAGGCAAATAGAGGCGATTCATCGTCTAACAAGATGCAGCAGCAACAAGAAAACAGAGATCAACTCAAAGAAACTTCTAACAACCAACAGATCTTCTAGCATCAGTTGCATTTGTTCAAGTTTATCCGTATGTATCCTGTAGAGGTTTCTCACAGCTTAGAGGTCAATCTTGGATGTTTAAAGCACTGAAAATGAGCAAAATGACGCCCTTTCACAACATGTTTTGGAGAAAATAAAAACCCATTAAATACAGTCCAAGACTTTATGTCTAGTTTGGTTGAGACTAAGATTGACCCTTTCCAGCAGCAAACTCTTCAGGTGATATGAGACTAAGGAAGGAGATACTGTACCGACCTCAGTGGTTCCCAGCCCTGTTCCTCAGCTTCCTGTCCTGCATTTTTTATGTGTTTGTTGCATCACACCAGTAAAGAATAGATGATTGACAGGCTTCTGCAGCACCTGATTGCAGAGGAGGAGACCTAGGTGTGTTGGAATAGAGACATACCTAAAGACGTATGTAATCATATGTATATAAAAGGTAAAAGACATTTAAGCTTAAATTACATTAGAAAAGCCTCCTTCATTGTTCAACACAGTGCAGGGTGTATGATCCTGTGGGCCCCAGGAACCACTTTAGAGAACAGCACAAGACTTTTATGAAAGTGGGACTCCTTCAGAAAATGTAATCAAGAGTCCTTCTGCAGTTTTGTGACGAAGCTCACAGCAGACCTTACATGAACTTTCTGCCATAAACCTTCCTGTCTTCGCACCTACAGCTGTGGAGAGGAGAGATCCCAGAAGAGGCCCCAGGAGAGGTCCTAGGAGAGGCTCCAAGAGATGCCCCAGGACAGGTCCAAGAGAGAGAAGCACCAGGAGAGATCCCAGGAAAGGCTGCAGGGGAGATCCCAGGAGAGATCCCAGGAAAGGCAGCAGGGGAGATCCCAGGAGAGATCCAAGGAGAGGCCCCGGGAGAGATCCCAGGAGAGATCCAAGGAAAGTCAGCAGGGGAGATCCCAGGAGAGATCCCAGGAGAGATCCAAGGAGAGGCTGCAGGGCAGATCCCAGGAGAGGCTGCAGGGAGATCCCAGGAGAGGCTGCAGGGGAGATCCCAGGAGAGATCCAAGGAGAGGCCCCCTGAGTGATCCCAGGGAAGGTTCAGGAGAGAGACGTATCAGGAGAGATCCCAGGAAAGCCAGCAGGGGAGATCCCAGGAGAGATCTCAGAAGAGATCCCAGGAAAGGCTGCAGGGGAGATCCCAGGAGAGGCTGTAGGGGAGATCCCAGGAGAGATCCAAGGAGAGGCCCCGGGAGAGATCCCAGGGAAGGTTCAGGAGAGAGAAGTATCAGGAGAGATCCAGGGAAAGCCAGCAGCGGAGATCCCAGGAGAGATCTCAAGAGAGGTCCCGGGAAAGATCCCAGCACCCTGGACCATCTAGGCTTTAGTTTTTGGCTTTGATTGAGGCTCACTTATCCAGGGCAGCTTCCTAGTTTCCAACAGGAGAATCTATGAGCCTTTGATAAACTCAGATCCAGCTCACATGTCTGCAGTGGAAACTCTGCTGAGTTGCTGATGCTCGCTCATCCGGCTCTAACCTAACCAACCCGTAGAGACACAGTGGTGTCAAACACTCCGATGTGTTCAGACGCGTTCGGACGTTAACAGCTACAACTCCTCCTGGCCCGTAAGTGGTGTATTTTCCCACTGTACTTCTAGCTAAAGCTAATGCTAACCAAAAATTTCACTCACCGATTCAGAAGTAACAACCTCTGCTTTTCTTCTGAGCCCATTAGCTCCCTAAAGACGACATCAACAGCTGATTAAGGTTTTCTCGCTTCTGTTAATCTGCGAAATAGTTTGATGGCCAAACCTTTCTTGGTTTCTAAATGTTTGTTTTTTCAGGTCTGGCAGTATATTCTCACATGATGCTGATTTTATGGAAATTATATCTACATTTTCTCCAACACAGCAGCATTAGAGTTGCTGCTTTAGAGACGGTGGGTGTTCAACACATGTTCCCGGTTCATGTCTGCCCATTCCAGGTTAATCAGCTCTGTATCTGACTTGTAAACAGCTGACATGAATACTTCTTGTGGGCAGCAGGCAGGAGCACGACATGTACCACAGCGTGAGAACCACAACAGAGGAGAAGATATGAGACGAACAGACTGTTCGCAATGTTTGTCCCACAGAAACTCTTAACTCACAAGACATGGATGCAGAAATAATTTAATTTTTGTTTTGAAACAACAGGTTGCTTTGATCTTTTTAGAGTTAAGACTCTTGAAGACACCATCTTCCAAAGAACACAGGATAAACTAAGCTAGGCTGTGTTTTTAAATGATGTCTCTTTAAGTTTACGTTTTAAATCGGAGTAGCAGTAAACTACCTCAATGGAAAAGACAATAAATCTAATGATTTAAAGATCTATTAAAACCTCTAAAGATGATTTCCTCCTGTAACCATCAGAGGGAACACATTAGTTCCAAAAGCTGCATTAAATCCCCCCTAAAACCATCTCTATAAACAAAGATCTATAAACTAAAGGCCTTGTTATTTTGCTGCTATCTTTCCTTCTACTTATGACCAACTGTATTTGCCTTATTATTATCATCATTATCATAAACTCCTTAATCTGTCCAGGCTGTGTTTTTTTTAGAAAGCAGTTTATCTTATCTTAAATAGCTGGCCTGTCTCTCCACATGCCGCAGGAGAAAAGAAGACAAGCCAAGAACTTCCTAAACCTAAAGCAGGGGTGCTGCAGAGGGGACGTCCTGTCGGAGAATAAATCACCATCAGAGGTGACTCTCCCAATCACATCGCAGGAGCGGGCCTCGTCTCTGCAGCCTTCTAATCAAGTCTGAAAGCAGGACAGAAACCAGCTGCAGCCCTGCTATGAAAGGCAGCATTTCATGAGAAAGCAGGTGAGACAGCTCCGTGCTGCCTTTGATGATTACGAGGAACTAAACAAATATACAGTCCCTTCAGAGGCACGAAGGACCTGCCACCAGGTCTGCAGCGGTGCGTCAGCAGCAGCATTACCTCCAGATGACTGATTTCCATGTTGTTCTGGCTCACATGCACAGTAGTTGACATGTTTCATGAAACGGGATCGTTCCTGTATCTCAGAGTAACAAGAACAAGATGTTCTCTGGGGTAAGAGCCAGCAGAAAGGCAGAGACATGAAGGAAGGGGAGCGGGTGGTGAGGGCACAGTGCGAGATTGAGTTGGAAAGGCAAGGGGGAGAATTGCAATGGCAGTGGGCCGGGTTCCTACTGCACACAGCAAAGTTTAGAGCCAATCTGTGCCGGGAATACCAAGCGGCCGGTTCCCCGGGCCGCCAACAATGGGCCGATGGGCGTGATACGGCAGCTTAATTCTCACTGAGCGAGAGGCGAGCGATGCCCATCTCTCTCAGTGCTCAGCAACGAGAATAAATGGACTGAAAACAGCGAGGACAAAGTTTGACCAAAACACACCTAAAAGCAAACTGTGGAAACAGACCGACCAGAGCAGGGAGGGGGAGGGAGGGAAGGAAGGAAGGGAGGAAGGAAGGAGGGAAGGAAGGATGGAAGGAAGGAAGGAAGGAAGGAAGGAAGGAAGGAAGGAAGGATGGAAGGAAGGAAGGAAGGGAGGAAGGAAGGAAGGAAGGAGGGAAGGAAGGAAGGAAGGATGGAAGGAAGGAGGGAAGGAAGGATGGAAGGAAGGAAGGAAGGAAGGATGGAAGGAAGGAAGGAAGGTAGGAAGGAAGGAGGGAAGGAAGGAAGGGAGGAAGGAAGGAAGGAAGGAAGGAAGGAAGGAAGGACGGCAGCAAGGGAGGACGGCCGCAGG
>JAUZNJ010100606.1:0-20141 GCA_034780135.1 Jordanella pulchra
ATTGTATTTTTCTGGATTTTTGTTTTAGATTCCATCACTCACAGTTAAAGAGTACCTATGATAAAAATTACAGTCTTTTTCACACTTTGCAAGTGGGAAAACCTGAAAAATCAACAGTGTATCAAATACTTGTTCTCCCCACTGTATATGTATATTGTTAGGTTAATTGGTCCCTCTAAACTGTGCTTGATTGTGTGCATGGTTGTTTGTCCGGTATCTCTCTGTGCTATCCTGTGATGCTGTGACAACCCATCCAGAGTATACCCCATCTCTTGGCCAAAGACGATTAACAACAGGTAGTCATGACAAGAAATAATATTAAGAACATCAAAGTACTTTATATTTTGAGATAAAACCCATATATGCAATATATACCATTCAGAGCATATCACCCACCCCTAAGGAACAGTGAATGTTTAGACCCAACAGAAGATGTCAATAGAATTACATAACCGAAATAAGTATAGTTTTGATCTTTTTGTTGACCTCTGCAAGAAACCTAGAGATCCTGTCCTTTGTTCTAAGTACGTGTATACAGCTCTTGGTAGCAACTCCTCCAAAAAAATATCACAACAGATTGTTAAAAAAAAGTTGACTGAAACAACATACGTAATTGGATGAATCCAGCAGCAGCTTGGGTGAATATGTTTATTTTAAATATTTTTTCATGCGATAGATTTAAAACCGCCATTCTAACATTAATTTTTTTTTTTTTACATGTAAGCCTTCAAGGAATTATGAGATGGAAGAGCACAGGGCCTTAAGCAGGTTTACAGAACTTGTACTTATGTAACTTATGTTACATTACTTACACCATTTTTTTTAGTGATTATTTTTATTTTTTTTTTTTTGGTGAATAAAAAGCTTTTATCACGTTTGAAAAAAATACATTAAGACTGAGTTTCTTTCCATTTGGCTATTTACACTACAATCACTCCTGTAAAGATGGTGCTCATGAGGAATATTGCGACTCCACACTCCTGTCATGAGTACAAGAACACAACGCTGGGAGCAATTCTATCTCGGCTCTTGTAGATAATAGCTAGCCTGAATCCTGAGCAGGACCCGTGCTGCCATGAGCAACCGAGATGAATGATCTGATTCCAAAATGCAATTCTCGGGCATGAGTGTTTTGACAGATCAATTACACTATCTTCCCCATGCCACCAGTGGTATGACTGTGGGTTGATAAAAAGAAGCAGCCATAAGGCTTCAGATGAAAAGTAATTTGGTCCTCTCAGTTGTCGGAAACAGTACTAAAGGAAACCAAGGATGTGGTGTTTGTCTGGGCATAGGGTTACACATTATCAAGTCATTGAGAGGCAGGCACAGGCTAAATGGGGGCTCAGCACAGATGTCATTGGTTCTATTGTCTAAGAGATTGTGTCTGCATCAGTGAGATGAATACCTGTGGACAACAAGAAGTATGGAAACATTTAGGGCATTATTTCCAAATGACAGCCGATACCACAGTATGAGAGGATTATTGTTATTTCTCTCAATGCTTTTGTTAAGCTTTGGTGGGGTTTTAAATATTTTATCATTGGAGGGGAAGTTTGGTTAATGAGTACAGGTGTGATTTTCGCACTCAAACCAAAGTTACCTTATACTTCACAATAACATTTAAACAGGGGAGGACAAAAATACTTATTTCAATTGAAATTCAATTCAAAAATACTTCATTTTTTCCAAAGGGAAATTAAATGTTGTAGTAACTCATATATTTTTGTTTTCTCTTAACCAGTTGTTGTAGGTGTTAATAGCTGTAGGCAGGAAGGATCTTCTGTATCGGTCCGTCTTGCACTGGGTTTGGAGAATCCACTTACTGAAGACAATCTGTTGTTGTTTAAAAGATACCTCTGAAGAGGATGCTCGTTGTTGTCCATCTAAACCTTTCTGTAGATAAAGGTCTGCAGCTGCAAAGGGAAGGTTTCTATTGAGTTGTTTTGTAGTGTGTAAACACTTGGGCCCACACTCACAAATATTCCTTATAACATTAATGTACACTGTGTAGACTACATAGAAAGTCTGTAATGTTGGAGTTTAGCTTATGTGTATTTATTTATATTTACTGTTGCAACTTTTTGAAATTCTTCAAAATGATTTATCAATGAGAGCATGTTATAGTCGTAATACTATTGGATTTCCTCCTATTTATATTGTTTTTACATTGTTTTACTTGATTATTCAAAAATATTTTTTTTCTATTTATTTTGAATAATATTGTTTTGTTAGAGATCAGCCTTCAACCTACCAGGCTTTCGAAAATAATCTCTCCAGATAAAGTTTAACTTATTTCCATATCAATAACTGAATTATTTTTACTGAAGTAACATTTAAAGACAAAACGTAGAATTTGAGAAATTTCTTATTTTTAATCTTAGGGTTATTTGTGAATACAAGTCCAGCTTTCTATAACTGTTTGAGAGTAAGTGCTAAAACTTCAATCACAATTATATAAAAATATTTTAATAAAAGTACCATCAAGTTAGTTATTCTTAAGTAGCATGACCTGCAAGCATAAAGATGTCTTGCACTTGTGCTATGGATTGCTGTATGGTTTAAAAGATAAATTGGGAAAACAAGAGAAGCCTAGTCAAGCACAGACATATTTCCAATAAAACATTTCTTCCTCTGCTTCTAACATCTTAATGTACCATCAGCTCAGCCAGAGATGCTGCTGGCCAAAGTATGTCAAAAGAATATTCATGATGCTTGTGGACACAAGGCAATTCTCCCTGTGACAAACTTGACATATTGGTCCATCAATGCTCCCTTCTGTAGACAGTAATGACAAAGTAGGACAGGATTCATAAATCAGAAGCCAGTGGGGATGTTATCTGACATTGATGCATGCACAGACACTAAAACACAGCATAGGGAGGGAAAAAGACAAAGGAACTGCTCAACGGCTTTATTAGATGAGCAAACTGATGAGTTGTGTATGATGTGAAATCGAATGTATGACTGGTTTTTGGATGTACAATGCAAAGGACTGAAATAAAGCTGTTGTGTGTGTTGCTTGGTTTGTGGTCAATTAGCAAATTACTTTTTTTATACGGGACAGCTTCTGATCAGGTATTTATATTTATCAATAGCTGTTTACTCGATCTGGGCTGTTCACTGCCCAGGGGTCATATCCTCCTCTTAAGATGATCAATGTAGACAACTAGGTGGTAGGTAATGTAATACAAAGTCCCCTTTTTGTCTCCATTTTTTAAATGATAATGTTGGACAAACTCAGAGTAGCAATCCTGTTGTTGACTAAAAATATTTTTCAAATTTCTAAGGAAATATCCTTGTTTTTACTCTTGTAAAAAAAAATGGTATTTTACTAGAATTGGAAGAAATAATTCTATAAGAAAATACAACTTCTGCATGGTATTCCTTTAAACTTAATAAGCAAACATACACAATCCAACATCCCATAAGCAAACACGCCACTGAAGAGACGCTGAAAGAGCCCATAATTTGAGCTCTCATACTGCGCACGATATTTACAGTTCTTCTGCTAAACATCAATTGAACTGAAACATTTCATCAGTGTTTAAGTGATAACAATACAAAATCTCACTCTGCACTAGTTACAAATTTTTTACTGTTTTCTCTGTTGTAAAGAATATTGTTTACAACAGATAAAGGTGCTTTATAGAACCAAGCTTCAAAAAGAAGAAGATTACAAGCAACAAATTTGTAAATATATCCTGAAATAATAATTGTAATTTGGCTAATTCCCTGAAGGCAGACAAACATGGTAGACCAGGAAAGGCCCATGTCTTAGGCTAAGATGTCATTTAAGCCATCAAAATCAAGATAATTGAGAAGCCATTTAAAGATTGTGGAGCCCCTCTAACTCCAGGTAAAATATCCTCATCAAGGAAACAAACCTATGAGGAACTGGAGGGAAGCCTGAAGGAGATTAACAATACAGGCCTACCAGGAAAATTAAAATGGATAGGTATATCAACATGTAATTAATTCTTCTAAGGTCTTCTTTGAGTTTTAGATCAATACAATCTAAGTGAGAGAAGAGTTTGTCCACTTCAATTTAGGTTACTTATATGGCGTCAATTCACAACACATTATCTCAAGGTACTTTCCAGAGGCAATTCAACCTGATCATACAGTCAGATTGGTTAAATGTTTCTACATAAGGAAACCCAGCTGATTGCATAAATTCATTGAGTGCAAAACATGCTCCTCCTGGATATGGCAACAGTAGATATGGGTTGCATTATGCTATAAGCCATGATATTAATTTTGGACATTGGTAATCAATGTTGGTCTTCTTTGAACATTGGTGGAACTAAATGTTTAAAACTGATCCATCATTCCCCCTCTAATAAGGCCTTCACACCAAAAGCGTTCTGGGCACCAGGGTTATTCTATTTTGGATCTTACAGTAAGCCAAGGGAAGGTAGCAAGAATAGCAGAAATATGATATCTCTTTTTAGTTTTCATCAGAACTCTGGCTGCAAGAATTTGTGATTAGCTGAAGGCTTTTAACTACAGTGTTGACTTCCCGATAGTAAGAATGTAAATATTCCAGCCTTGAAGTAACAAATACGTAGACTAGTTTTTCAGCATCATTCCTTGACAAGATTCTTCTATTTTTTGCAATAGCCTGTTGATAAAAAAGAAAATTAGAGAAGCCTGTTGTGTATTGTGGGATTTAAATGATAAGTCCTGTTGAAAAGATAACAAAAAAATTGATTATTATGATCTGAGACCAACACAATGCTATACAGATGAAGTGACTGAGTATTTAGCTTTTTTGTTAAAAGACTCTGATCTTAAGACAATAACTTAGGTTTTGTTTGTACTCAAAAAGCAGAAAGTTTAAAGTCATCCGGGTTTATGTCTTCAAGACATGCCTGTAGTCTGTGAAATGGGTTAGTTTCATCAGGCTTTATGGCCAAAGATTGCTAAGTATCATCAACAAAATTGTCTTCTTTTTAGGGAATATCTGAAAATAATGTTCTAATTTGTAGTTATTGATCAGTCATTACTAGGACTGGGCAAGTTATTTTGCCATAAGTGATGTTATTTTTATTCATTAGACTATTGATGTCAATATTTACTTTAACGTGCATTAAGGCATTCTGGCTGTGTGCTTTTATTTTGTGAAAGTCTGTTGCTGCCTGATGTGGTATAGATGTTTGACTTATACTCCGGAATAGTAGGTTGTGATAATATGCCAAATAAACTGGCTGCCAGCCAGACCAGCCACTATTTCAAACAGAAGAAGAAGGAGATCAGCTTGCTGTTACGTAATTGGGAAAGAAAAAAATGTAAAAAAACTGAAACACCAAAGTGGAAGGGTAAAGTCATGTACCTTTTTAATTGTCATTTTTAAGTCTAAAGTTCTTCCAGATGGCGTATATGACAGAAGAAAATTATTTTTGAGCACTGCCAAGCTGAACCTTCTAGTTATCACCAGAGCGAGAGGGAGTTTTTGTAGGCTATCTTTTAAAAATTTAAGTGGTGCAGAGCAGTAGGAAAAAAAAAACAGAACTCATGCACTTTATGCTTTAGTCCCATGTAAAGTACATTTCAATAAGGAACTTTTATGTGCTTCACACTTTGGTATTGAACATAGACTTGTAATTCTACTGCCAGTTAAAAGTTTTTGCTTTTGCCTCGGAAATTGCCTATTTGTTCTGATTGTGGGTTGTGTTGGTATATTTTATCTTAATTTTTCATAAAGATTTTGGTGATGTATTTGGCATGAGTTTGTTGCCAACTCACCGAGATATCAAAAGTCCCAAACTTTGTACCTCAGTTTGGTTGCCTGAGTGAGGGCGTATGACGTTTTGACCTAAAACACAGAATGACCTCCGGATAAATTAGTGATGATAGGCTCTAGCTTGCATAAAAAAAATGTTTCAATCAAAAACAACAAAGTAAGAAATGTAATTTGACAAATGATAAACAATGGAAAGAAAGTAAAAATGATAAAATAAAAAATACAGTAACCATGTTATAAACCTGTAACACATAGACTTCAGTTAATAGTCTGGTATGTTGCTTATTATGTCCTAACACAGTTTTATAGAAAGATGGTAAAGTCAGCTCTGCTTTATCAGAAACACTGAAGATTGGATGATAGTTGCATCATCATTAACTAGAGGATTGAGTGTTTTGGGGGAGTGGATTATTGGGCATAAACTGATCCATATCCATTCCTCCTAGAAATGTGGAAAATTTAGCTGATCCATCTTTTCCACACTCTGCAGACATCCGAGACTACATATTTCTAAGTGTTCACATTATCAATACATTGTGTTGGTTCTCAACAATACTTGGATGGGTAAAAGAGTGGTGTCAATAAATGGGAGGTGAAGTGCATGCACTGCATCTGTGCAATCCTTTGATTATTTTTGTTGAGGTGAGAGTTCCTTTAGTGTATTATTACCAGCCTTGAAAATCTGCTTAAAATTGATTTATGTATTCAACACCTGCTTCAAAAAGCAAACACAGAGAAATACAATAAAGCACATGTTAACTCTGTTTTGACCGTATACACCATGTTGTCTATACTTAAAATTGGATTTGGATTCATTTTGAATATAGGAATAGACTGATTTGCTTCCATTCAGGCTGACCCACATTTCACACAGAAACATTTTTTTTGTCATCTTTGTGCACCAAACCTTCTGCTAGAACCCCAAAACTCAAAAATGCTACTTATCAATGCTATGTGTCTGTTTGTTACATACAGGAAAGTGGGATCAGCCTGTGCCTAATATAACAACATATGGGCTATTTGGCTATCTAATCTTCTGCTACAGCCCACATCATACTGTTCAGATCCCAGCAGTAAGTGATTTCTGTGGTGATGTCTCCAAGGTAAGATCAGCCTTAAATGATTAGCTGTGGTTCCACTCGTCCATGATCGATTGCCAGGTAAACAACATTACCATTTCAAATCTGCCCTCAGGGTTGTTAGCAACTGCTTCCTGGGTTGGATGACTAATTGAGGGAAGCTGTGGTTCCAATTTAAATTTTCTTTTTCCATTAAGATCAAGGAGGACTTCTTCACAAGGGCATATGCAGAGCAGTTGGCCCCCACAAACCTCTTCTGTGTTCTTTGGGCATAGGTCTGCATGTATATTCATGTTTGCAAACAGTGCTGTAACAGAAATTGATACAAATTAGACCTCTCTGTCTGTGAAAATGGAACAGAATTGGGAAACGAGGTTATGCTTTGCAGAGGAGTAAAACATCTCTGCCCCTCTTCAAATCACTGTGTCATTCCAACATATAAAGAGCTGCATAAGATATTAATGTGTGCCAGTAACCCAGATTTTTTCAATGTATTATTTGACAGCATGTCTCCTGTTGCTGCACAGAGCCAATGGGGCCTACTTTCGCTGCTTTGATGTCTGGACTATGGATGAGTATCTATGCATATGTACGAGTGTTGAAATTGCAATGAGTGAGTGCATCCTTATTTCTTTATGCTTGACACTGAGACAGATTGGAAAAAGTATTTCTTTTGGGATATAAGTGAATAAGGCCACCTTCAACGCCATGATTCATATGAGAAGAAAACCTTTTTATACGGGGCTTCTACATTATTCTGATGTGTAAAGACCCACACGTCCAGAGTTCTCAGACCCAGTTTTAAACTACAAAATCTATTTTTTCATGGTTTTGAAACTTGAGATGTACCACCTACAATACCAGAGACTGCCAGGACAAAGGCAAAAATAGTAGGAGGTGGACTACTGGACAGAGGAAAGGGGACACAAGGAATGAATGATAGACAGGACAAGAGAAAGGAAGGACACAAACCTAGGGAATCAGAGGAAAGTAAAAAGACAGGAACCCATTAAAGGAATTACATAAAAGAATAAAAGAATGGAAGAAATCGATGACAAAAAGGAATGAAAAATGGGAAAAAAAAGGAAAAAGACAGAAAGAAAAAGAAAGGGAGGGAAAAGGAATAGATGACAGAAAAAGGAAGAACATTTTAATGGAATCATAGAAATTGTTTTTTTTTTTGTATTAGTTTATAAGGTTACAATCTGACAATCTGCTCTAGGTACTTCCTGAAACAAAAATTAAACTCAGAGATCATCAGGATTTTGTGGTTGCAGCCCCAAGTTATGGAATTGGTTGCCTCTACATTTTAGACTGGCTCATAGTCTGTCTTCTTTAAGGTTCTTTTAAATAATTTCTTTTTTCAAGCATGAATTGTTCTGTTGTCCAACACTGTTTTATATCTGTTATATTGTTTATTAGGTTTGCTTATTTTTTTAATGCGTCACCCTATAGTCAACCATTTGTTGTTTTATTTAATGTGCTTTCTAAATAAATTGGATTGACTTGGATTGGAAAGAAGAAAGAAATTACACAAGTAAAAGCGACATGTGGAGGGATGAAATTAAGGCACATCACATTATCTAAATCATGACCAAATTTTAATAAATTCTTCCTTGGCATGAGGTGAAGCCTTAAAATCTGTTAATAACTTTCTAATTATCCTGTACATAGACAGTCAAACAAACAAACACTCACGCACACAAACTCGACTAAAAAAAACCTCCTTGGTGGAGGTAAAAAAGAAAAAAGTAAAAAATGTAAGAAGACAAAACCATAGAAGAGAAATTGGACTCAGAAGAGAAGGGGAAAAAACAACAGGACGGAAAGATTTGGGATCTACTAAAATATAATTACACACAATTCCATGCTTTTTTAAACTGCAACAAAAACCTTTTTATACTCTTGTATTGTACTTTGATAGTAACACAGTTGAACTACCTGACCAAACAAAGCAAATTCTCCCTAAATTATGTTTTACCGTGCAGCTGAACTGACATGCAAAAGGAACCAGACCTACAAAACCATCAGAGGTCTTGTTACAGACAGGTTGACCTACCAGAAGCATACCAGGCACTCCCTTGACACAGGTGTAACCTAAATCCCTGTTTGCCAAAGGAGAGGATGTGACCAGGTGTGCACCTGTCATTTAAGTAAGATAACAGATTAACACTTCCTGTCAGCATACCAACTAATACTAAAATCAACAAAGTACACAGCTGGAAGATGCAAAATAAATAGAAAAATAAATAAATAATAGATTCAGATAAATAATAGATAGAAAATCAGTCGCAAACTAATCAAAGAATGAAAAATAAATGACTGAAGCTTTTCTTTTTTTGTTGTTGTTGTTTTTTCACTTATTTTTTCACAGTAATCGAAATGCAGCTTAGTAGAATCAAAACCTAGCTAGTAAAAGTTTTACTTTTTTAATTACCTGGCAGTTCACCTAGCTATAGAAACATCACAGATTCACAGTGCATTAAAAGTGAATCCGAGAAAAAAAGGAGTATAATCAAAACAAATAAAGAAAGAGTGGACAAAATTAGATGGAAACAGCAGGAGAAATAATAACTAACAGAAGGATCAGAAAGGCGGAAAGATAAATTACAAAATAAAAAGATTTGGACCTACAGGATTATTCCAACACATCTTAAAATACAAAAGTATATTCAGGCAACAATAGACATGTTAAATACATAAACGACATATGCTTGTATAGAGCTCGATCAAGTCCACAGACGTAAAAGTGCTTCGCAATGCATTCAGTCATTCCCAAACACATCCTGAGTTTCAGTAGGTCAAGTTTTGTGTTAGATTTTGTTCTATTTTTGTTACATAATTCCTAAACTGCTAAATGAATACCAGAATATGATCTATTTTGTGTCTAATATATACTAGATTATATTTTAACTGATTGAGAAACAATTCAAACTCATTCTCATAGTTTATGGATCCCCATGAGATAGCCTCACACCTCTCCGTCCCCCCAACAAGAAAGGTCTAACTCCACCGCCCTGTGTTATGTATAGACAAAGATTTGAAAACCAAATGAAACACCACTGTTTTCTTTTAATATCTCTGTATATTTCTATTTACTGCTTAGAGTAAAATATAGCAACAATGGACAGTACCATTTATATCACTGATTTACTCAGATCAACTGTAAGAAGTGAAATTAATCGTTAAACAGCAGCTATATTTTATTTGAGCTTAGATGTACTTTTTCCACCTCTATCCTGGTCGGGATCATATAAAGGAATATGGTATCAGGAATACGTTATTTGTTTTTCTGACTTTTTTAATTAACTGCAATTGTTATACACATAAAATTATTGTGAAATCTGTGGTTTGTGGTTCGTCACATGGGAATAGATTTAAAAAAAACAAGTTACTGACAGCACGTGCCCCTCTGTTAAAACTTGTGGTGGAAGAAATAAGAGTTGTATAAACCATGAGTAGAATTGTTGCAGCACACCTTGGCTGATTCCAAATACCTCATATTGTAGCTCCTACCTCCTGTTCCTAGCTTCTATCTTTTCTCCTTTGTCGATAGTAAGAACACTACCCAGTGTGGCAAAGGAACTCTGAACTGCTGTGTTTAATCAAACAGCCCATTGGGATTATGATGCAAAGCCCATGCACATGGATGATACCCATATGTCAAACTAGGACTACAGCCTTCCAAAAAAAAAGTATGAAAAACAACAGTTACAAAATAAAGTTATAAAACCCAGAACATATAAAGATGTGTGCATTTGTACGTCTCACACACATCACAGAAAAGTCTTTTTTAAATGTATCAAGGTGGGCTGTGCCTGTGCGTCCTATCATGCAAAGGATTGTGGGCATTCGTATGGCTCAGTTGTAACTGATAGGATTATCAGGTCCTATGCTAAATAAATTAGTGACTGGAAGCTTCATGTTTTCTCTTCCTGCCTTCTTCCTTACTGCCAGGTGATTGTTGACATACTTCCTGTTAAAAGGGAGTTTTGCTTCTCCACTCTCACTGCATGCACGCTTGGTGTGAGGAGTTGATGAGTTGACAACACGATGCAAGGGAATGTCTCTAAGATCTCATCCCAGAGAAGTGAGTTCTGAAAAGTCAATGACTTAATGCCATCAGTTGGGTTTCCTTAGATAGACAACTCTTACTTGGTCTGATATGATTGATTTTTCTTAGTGAAGTGCCTTGAGATAATATGTGTTGTAAAATATGCACCATATAAATAAACAAAATTTATTTTCATTTTGTCATGATGTCATCCCTGTCATAAACTGCTTATCTGTCAATGGTTTTTATCCACTTCTTGCCCAGTTACAGCTGAGCCCAGTTACTCAGGACTAGTTCTTGTTTTTAAATTTGGAGTTTCATACATCAGTCTGACCCATTTAAGTTTGTAAATAAAGAAGAAATGTGAATTTGGAGAAAGATTAATGGATTTTTTTATAGTGGATATTTTGTAAACCTCTTAATCTTATGAAAATGATTCATTGTATGTGGAAAGTAACAGGTCACCCATGCAACAATAGATTACTAATTGAGAAGGCAAATGCAACTGATACATGCTTCCTGCTAATGTCCAGACTATATCTTTCAGAAGAGAAAGGATGTGAGCACAATCCATGTGTCATAAAGACAATGGAGGATATTAAAAGCAACAATTATTAATCTCTGCTGAGAACAATGAAAAACACTTGAAAAGGTGGCCTTTGATGATGTTTGTTTTTCTAGAAGGATGAAGGTTATTAATATACTCATTAATCCTTTTTGGGGAAAGTTTTGTTTGATGTTTATTTTCCTGAGCCATGTGTAAGAGCAAACCTTGGAGGAGGCAAAGAAGGTCAAGCAGCACTGTATACCAAGCCTGCCTTATTATATGGTCAGCATCCATGAATACTTTTATCTGGGTGTGTGTTCAATGCTTTATGGAAAGGGGAAGGATAATTAAATGTGGGCAGAAGAAGAGCCTTATTCCAAAATGAGAAACCCACCATTTGACAAATGTGACACCCTCTCTGACACAATGATTGCTGACATGAAACTAAAAACTCATTTCAGAATATTAATGAAGGTATTAGCCATCAAAAATTAGATCATTTCTGATGTGGCTATAAATCATCTGTTTTTCTTAAATGTAATGTTAAATATATTGCAGATAACAATCTACTGTATGCCTTTTCATTTGATATTTTTAATTTGGATTTGATGGATTACAGCTGGGAGACTTACTGATGGCACCATCTATGACATGATGAATTAAGGTCAGTTTAAGAGCAAACCCAAAAGGTAATTTTAGAGTTATATAAGAAAGATATATTATGATAGAGGAAATATTTCACTTTAAATCGGCTCATCTTCAGTTGAGTGTGCATGTATGTGTAGGGAGGAATATGTCAAAGCAGCATAATCCGACCATCATCTCTCTTCTGTCTCCTTCTGAGGTTGGATATAATGACCAATTGACATTCAGTAAATAGCCAGAACGATCTGAGTACTTTTCTCTGTAAATGCATATTATTTACAGTTGCATGCAACTGGGATATTCTGGGATAGCTGCTTTATTTCAATCATGAATAAACAATTGGATTTTTAAAAAAAGCCAATAAACTAGTTGTTTTCTGCAATTTCATTACATATAAGCTGATAAAAAAAATACATTTTATAGGATACAGAGCTAATTGCTTACATGCCTTTTTCAGTGGACTTTGTTTTATTCAATGCATTTGGAGCTGCTTTGTAACAGAAAAAGGCAAAAACAAAGTGTAGTGTCTCAGACAAGAAAATGAGCGGACGTCCCATTGTTCTAACAAAGATAGATAGCATACTGTCAAGCTCCACAGCAGACGTTGACCTTATGAATAACAGTTGTACCGTTATTCATAAACACAAGCAGCAATAAATCAAATGCTTTACTGAGGGATGAAAGTTGATTAATTGTCACTATCTTCATGTGATAAAAAAAACACTTTGGGACTAAAAATTATTTGATATTTAGAGTAAGGTCAGTTCATCTTTGTAGAACCAATAGATGAAATTTCCTGTAAGGCTATTCATGAGAAATTGTTTTCTCCACACAAAGGATGTTTTTTTGTTTTTGGTAATTTGTTTCATTTTGAAACAGTGACAATCGAAGGTAGGTAGAGCACCCAAAAATTGTACCTGCACAAGAGTTAGACTATTTAAGGTATTTGATAAAAAGACAACTCAAGTGCTGAGTAATTATTGGATATTAGTGTTTAAGAATGTTGTAATCAGACAAAATATAAAATGCAAATTCCGTTTTCTTTTTAAAGAATTAAATAAGAATATTTATAAATAACAGCATGACCACAAATTATCTTCTAACAGAGAAATGACTTTTTTAAATTTTTTTTAGAATTAAAACCTTATAAAATCAATCCTTACAAAGGGTGATAAATACCCATGTTAAAATAGGGCAAAAACCATCCACTGACAAAATCTAATGTTTGCTGTATATTAACCTGATCTTAAAATAGTTCAAGTGTTTGGAAGAGGAGCCAGAATTTTTACTCGAGAGTAGCAATACTTTACAATAATAAAAGATTATAAAATCAAAATGTTTTTTTTCAAAACGTTTTTTTTAAATGAATATAATTGATTAAATATAACTAGTTACAATACTATCCACCTACTACCTGGTGATAACACTGAATGTGTGAGGTAAGAGGGAAAACAAATAAGTTTAGATTTTGCTGCAACCTTTTGATCCACATTTACAATAATTTGTGTGGTGGAACACAAACACTTTCCATCCTCGAAGGTTTGCTGTTGAAACAATGAGTTAATACAACCAGCTGGTTTTCCGTAGATAGAAAATCTTTTAACTAATCTGACTTTGTGATTTGATTAAATTGTCTTTGTAAAGAGCCTTGAGATGACATGTGTTGTGAATTGGTGCAATATAACTAAACTGAATTTAATTTAATTGATGTCAAGAAGGACAATATTAAATATTAAAATATAGAGGTAGAAGATAAACTGTTAATAGGTGCACAACACCTAATAGAAGAACTTTCGCCCAGAGCTTTTTAAATCATTGTTTTTTTATAAGATCAAAGCATATTCAATTTGTTAAATATGCTTTGAGAAACCAGAAATTGGCTCCCAGTAATATTTTACAAGTAAAAATTAACAAAGATATAAGTTGGTAGTGACAGTCTTATAAAGAACTGCAACTATAATTATAGTGACGTGTGGTTACTCGCTTCAATCGCTTCAATCTATTATTCCTCATAATCCATAAAATGCAGTGTGACCCTAAAATGGTATGGTATCAATTATTATATAATTACATTTTTTATGACAGTAAATCCAAAACAGATGTTAAGATGTTTTGATCAAAATGGCAAAAAGCCAGACAGAAGAATTTGCAATCAATAGCAGCAACAGCGACAATGGTATTTAGATTTTTTTTGTGTGCTTGGTTTATAAAAGGAGCTCTTCCTAATATTAAACTGCCACTTGTTTCTGATCCCTGAAACAGAAACACTGTGACCTTTATGCTTCGGGACAGCCACATCCTTAACTTTGTAAATCACCCATGTAGGTGTCAGACAGTAACCTGGAAATAGCCTATTTTATAGCAGATGAAAGCCTGATGTCACAGTAATGACTACTCCTGGACAGAGTACACGGTTATACGTTTATACATTGTTGTGTGTGGGGGTTCCTTAGGTCAATGGTTTTTCTTGAATCAGTTTTTTTTTTTCTCTGTTTAAAATTTCTGATATAGTCATCTTCTCATTACTTTACTCACCAAACCTGACCATCAGATATTTTGTCAGAAGACTAAGAAAATTCCCTCTCTTTCTTGTTGCAGCCTAGCTCATTTTGTGTCCCACTCCAACACCTGGTCAGTTTACAAATCAGTTCACTAGAAGATATTGCCACTAATGCCCTAAACAGAACGATTCAAGGCTGTATCTGATATCCTAACTACTCAGCTTTCACTAAATGTATTTTGTTCAATCAGACCTTTGGTTTTTATAATGCTAGACTTATC
Organism: Jordanella pulchra; assembly: GCA_034780135.1. Classification (NCBI taxonomy): domain Eukaryota; kingdom Metazoa; phylum Chordata; class Actinopteri; order Cyprinodontiformes; family Cyprinodontidae; genus Jordanella; species Jordanella pulchra. The sequence goes on from JAUZNJ010100606.1 coordinate 14,853, forward strand.
TATGTTTCCCCAGGTCACTTTAAACATGTGGTCATGTGGCAAAAATATAAATACCATGCCTTACCCCTTCAGACCTGAAGAACTTCTAACCAGTTTTCAAGCTCCATCTCCTGTTCAAGTTCTAGAATAGGACGTATCTAAACAACTTACTTCTTTCCTAGATACTTACAATTTTTATGAACCTTTTAAATCTGGCTCTCACAAATTGGTCAACAGCTCCAACAAAACAGCCTTACTTACAGTTTAAAATGGTATCTTGCTCAACTGCCAAAGAGTGAGGTGCCGGTGCTTGTGACTACTGTTTGATGGTCTAGTGACTTTTCACCCGGCACTGGTTAAGTTATGCAATATGCTGCTGTTCTCTTGACAGACTTGCCAAAAATGAGTGACAGTTGCCAATCAAAACATAATGTAAAATCTGCCCACCTCAATAGAAATCAGCCCAAATGATAAACAATGTGTCAAGCACACAGCTGCATTACAACAATGAACCTAAAATGAAAGGCTTTTTTGTAATAACAGCTTTTTTAAAATATCAGTGCGATGACATAACATTTTATGACAACTTTTTACAAATAATGTTAGATTACGGTGTTGATTTGATTCATCAAATCAAATCATATTCAGTTTTTTTTCCATTTGGGAAAAAATAAGCAATCTTTCAATTTTGATTCTGTTTGCCTATTTTTTTACAGGCATGTTCTAGTATGATCATAATGTTTTTAGTTGTTTTGTTTACTTCATCTAGTCATAGTTTCTGTACAATTGGATTGGTTCTTGTTTTTTCTTCTGTGTGTGTTTTCCTGTTAGTTTGTTCATATTTTCCCTCTTAGCCAGAGCATGAGACAATCAGTAGTTTAAATGCACCTGTGCTTCCTCGCTTGTTCTTTTGTTCGCACCTGCTTTGTTCCCTATTTGAGCTTTCAGTTTGTTTTCTGTATTTGTTGGATTTTATGTTTTGTTCCTCAATTCCCAGTCCTGCTTTCAAAGTCTGTTTGTTCCTTTATTAAAATATCGACCAACTCACTACAATGCATGCTGATTTTTACCCACATTCTGTTCCACAAATCATGATAGTAATTGGAAGTAACCAGTTCGATTGAAAAAAAAGTAATCAAGCTATCTTTATTTTTCTGTTTTAAACCTGATCAGACTTGTGAATTCATGAACATTTCTTGAATTCTATTATAAGAAATACTGACGCTTGGCAAGCCCTTTTATATTAAGTTGAAGAGGTCATCTTTAAAGCCTGGCTTCTTTATCATTTCCTTATGTTGCCTTTGTGATACACTAGACTAAACTATTTAATATTATCATAAACAGGAGAAAAAACATTTAAATCAAGATATTATTTTGTGTTTTGTGTTTGTTTTCACCCTAATCAATATCTGTAATCTTAAACAACCCTCTTCTGTTAGAAGACTAATTGCTCCTCTTATCTGTGAGAAAGTAGAGCAGATTCAATCTGTCATCATTCAATCTTACAACTTACATTGATTAGTGCTTTGGTGTTTTTTTTTCCCCCATTTAGTTTACTATAAAATAGATATGTTAAAAAAAAATCACTCTTATTTTAGTTCTGCTGCAAAAACACTGCATAATAAAGGTTCATCTGCTGAGGGGTACGCAAAACACGTTCCAGCTACTAAATACATTTATAAGCACTTTATGACATAACTGGCTTGACCCTTAAAAAAAGCAGTCAGTTAAAAGGCAGAGTATTTAATTTTTCTGTCTTTTTTAGTTGTTTTGATCCAGAGATGCCACATCGTTTTTAATATCAAAAGAAAACAACCATTATAATTTCTTTCAGGAATCTCAGCCTGTCTATTTTTCCCCCTAAAATGTGACAACAAAAACCTATATTTTTTTTAAAGCAACCAGTTTTAAAGACACCCCACCCTCCATCAGTCTTCAACTTCCCCCATAGCACAATCGATGCTTACTAACACTGCTGCCTCGCACCAGTTGCTTAGTAACCACCCAGCCATTGCCTTTTACTAATTCTGTATCAGAACTAAATATAGAAGCGCCTTTGATTCATCCCCCTCCATGGATTGACAGAAGGAGCCTTTCTTCAATGGTAGCATGCTTGATTTTTTTAACCCTCATCTGTCTCTGAAGTTGTAATCAAAATCTGGCACCTTTTTAAAAATGGGTGATTTTTTTATCAAGCACATCAGGTTGGGAAAATGATTCATACCTCCACGAGAAAGGAAGTCTTTCTGAGAATGCTCAAATAGCTTTTGTAGTAACTCATTCACAAAGAGAATGAGGTATACATGATTGTGGTAATGAGTAAAAATGCTATTTTTAGGAATTTAGATGGAGATCTAGTATTTTAACTATATAAAGTAGATCAAAGCAAATGGCATGAGAAACCGAACTTAAAAAATACTGTGTCATCATTTACAATACTTATATTTTTGTGATAGATAAATATTAAATATGGCCGTATGATACTAAAAAATTGTACAATTGAGATTTTTTTCCCCCTTTTTAGTATTTAAAAGATGTTTGTGTTTCAATAAATACATATTTTCTCTCCTCTGATTCATATCTATCATTCCAGTGGTTATCATTGTCTTTATTCCCTTTAGTAACATGGTCATTAGCATCTTTGTCAGTTGAAAAACATCTGTGCGTCTCCAACCATCAGGCTGAATATCCTATTGGCATTCAAAGTGCATATTCATAACACCTGGAATGTTTTACCCAATACAGCATTCAAACCTTTTCTTTTTATAATTAATAGTATGCATTAATTTTGGAACTTGGGATATCTTGTGGAGCTTTAAGATGAATAAATCTTTGTATCTACCGGCATACAGTAGCTGCACTTAAAGGATAGCCAAAAATCTACTCCATGAAAGGATGCCACTTCTGTGCAATACACAATGACATGTTAGAGCTGCTGACACACCGATTTCTGCAAAAAAAAAAACATAATAATAATCATAAACAAAGAAAGAAATAGCAATCATAGAGAGAGGGGCACTCTGGCTGAGCAGCTGAAATTGAGCAAAGCTTAATATCTAGAATATTGATGAACTTTCCTTCAAAAAATGGAAAACAATGTCTCTTTAGGTTTTCTTCTTCTGAGCCCTGGTTTGTTGTTTTCTCTTTGGTTTCATAAAGATATAGACTCTTCCTCAAACAACAAAGAAAGAAAAAAGCTGTCAGGTTATTCATCATATGTTTGATAGATGATGGAGCCATAAAAGCAGCTCCACATGTGCAACAGTCAGTCACACATTAAATGGTTATACATGCAGTAAGAATAAAGAAAAACTTTAAATAAGGATGAAATCAAAAATTAATACCATAGTTGAAAGATTTCTGTTCCTCTTCTCATTCTTTTCATCCCTGCTTTATTTATGTACTGTGTGCATTAATATACCATTACCAGTGCAGCACTTAAAAACCTTGCTAAAGGATATTTTTTAATTTTTAATGTCCACAGTGAATTTAGCTTTATGTATAAGTTAACATGCTTCACCTCATGCTTGTAATTTGTGTATAAGCCAGCTATGCAAAGAGACGAAACCTTTCCAGCTTTGTACATTACCAGAGCAAATCCCTCTACTATGTCACAAAAATAATCCATGCATCTTATAGACAGACTGTTTATACAAGATCAGAAAAGCATTAAAGTTACTTTAAAAAGATATATGTATAGTGCCTGAAAGAGCACATGTTACCTTTTTAGCTTTTAATCTAGATGGAACATAAAGCTTTTATTCTCCTTTACAGTGTTATGAAGCTTTGCAACCATCTGCCCATGTGGTTCAAAGGGAGTTCATCTTTGCCACACAGCTGGAGGTCTGCAGGGGGACACCTCATTTAATGCTTTGGATTTCCCCTCCTTTTAGATCATAATACGATAAACATCCATGACCAGTTTAATTTGTCATCAAACAAGCCATAGTGGGGGATGTGCTATGACATTAGATCACAACATGATTTTGCAACAAACAGCCATCATTCTATCCATTTCCTATATCCACTTAATCCCTCTTTGTCATGAGAGGGATGGTGTGGGAGCAGTTTCTATTTTCAGTCAAGGGGGCGAGAGGATGGATACATCCTGGATATCATCACAAGGATTTTTTTATATACACATAAGACTTGATCTTCAAACATTTCAAGTAAAAAAAGCTTCTGCACAAAAAATGAAATAAATAAATGCACATGATGAATATCAGGTGTAAAACAGATTCGGACTGCTTTGTTTAAGTAACATTCTGTGTTGTACTGGCAACTCCAGGGAGCAAGGAGATTTTAAGAAATAGAAAGTAAAGTTAGAATACAAAATATCAATTATAAAACCTGGAAAAGCTGATTCTGTCTGTCAGACATTATTCCAAGAAGCACCTAGCAAAATTTAACTCTGCAAACCAAAGAAAGACCATAATAATGTAATACAACGCAACTGTGTGCCATATAGAGCCTGTACGAGAACAAGGAGGGAGAATAAAAATTGCTAAAATTTTCTTTTGCAAGTCCTTAGTCCTTATTGCACCCACATTATCAATACCAACTCTCTGATATATAGAGTCCTGTAGAAAAGTCAATCTATACTTTCTTTTTTTAAGGCTTGATAAATCATTTTGCAAGTGGTAAGGACCTACATGTGCATATTATTTCCTTTCATTAGTTATTAGTCATGAATATAATCTCCATATTAATTGGGGAAAACAGGCTTAAGGGCCTGCACCTGTTCTTGCACCGATTTTAGATGGACAATCTACTCATCAAGTTTTGACCCCACTACTGAAATGATGAAATTACAGAAAGTTTTAAGCAGTGAAATTGGAGTTAATCCTGTTAATTATTATTTTTACTTATCTAGCATTTTAAATCAATAACAGTAATAAATATATTCAAAAGTGCCCTTCCAAATAAGTATCCCAAATAGCTAGAAACAACAGTATATAAGACATAAAAATATAAAATGAACCCAAGTTAAAGTTAATAGATGACTTACTTTGCCAGCTTTAGCCCTGTTCCCCCCTGTAACAGACATCAATCCAGGAAACAGCCACTAATAGATTTAGAACAAAATTGAATTTAAACAGCTGAATTTCTCTCCGCAAACACCTCACAACACCAGCATGCAAGCAAAATAAAAGCTAAAATCAACTTTATAATCTGTTATTCTCTTTTTTTCACAGGTATCAATGTGGGATCTCCAAATATTCCAAACATTTCTTATGATCTAGGCAGCTGTTATACTCAAAAAGTTCAATCAATGGCTGGATGGAGGGAGGGAGGGAGGGAGGGAGGGAG
>JAUZNJ010100617.1:0-21241 GCA_034780135.1 Jordanella pulchra
GCCCTAAAGGGCGCGCCTCACATTTTGAGAGAAAAAAAAGACTTTTGTATGCGCCTTTTGGTCGTGAAAATACGGTACAGTGACATTTCATGATCATATCCAACAGCTCTAATAATTAATATAAATGTTGCTGCTTATTTAATATGATTCCCAGTCCCAGCATAGCAATCCTTTAGAGCAGTGGCAGCGCTGTGACAGAGGAAACCACATCTTTGGACGTAAATCAGTTGGCCTTTTACTAAACATTTAGCTCATCTGCTATCCCAGAGCTATAAACAAAACATTTAGGCTGAAGGAATAACCCAGCAGTCCAAATAATGACGGTAACAAATACCTGCTTACATCTTGCTTTCTGAAAAGCCTATTAGTTAATGCAGTTAGAAAATGGCTATGTTTGCTGAAAAGATACAGTAAAATATCCCTTTTATTTCCTCATGTCAATAGGTACTTACGTAGATGGCCCTATAAAGATACGCTGAGCTGAAGGTGGATCTCTGGCTAACTTTGATCTAGACGTTGTGTCTAGTGAAAAGTCCTCAGTCCATCCATCATTTCTGCCATTACAATGTGGATGGAGCAGTTGCATTTTACCAGCCCACCTTTGTGCCTCCGATCCAAAGAAGGGATTTTAACCAGCACCTGACAAAGCCTGATAAGACAACAGCTGCCACTCACTGCAGAAGATAATAACAGAACTGAGCGAAGCAGAGGGGAAAAAAAAGACAACATAAAAAGGCAAAAACAGAAGGGAAGGGGGTGAGAGGAGGAAAAAGTGCTGGAAACACACCCTCTCTGAAGAAATTCTGTCAAAAGGGAAATGAAAAGAAAAATGAATCTGTGCCAGATAATACCCAGAGAAGAATTTGGGGGACAATAGATATTTGAGAGAAAGGAGAGATGACATTTCAAGCTGTATGAGAAGGAGGAGACTGATGTACCACTGCAGTCCTATTAGAATGCAACATTAGCTTTGGTAAGAGGAAATAATAGGTAGCATTCATTACTCAGGGGGAAAAGAAACAAAAACTTGAATGGGGATTTAAGTCTTGTGCTGTAGGAGACAGGCAGGCACAGAGTGTGAGCTGAAGTAGCACAGAGGTTGATCCAGCTAATGCAGTGGACCGCTAGGGAGCTCCCAGCAGGAGGCGAAGCTCTGCACAGCTGAGAAAGTGCTGAGTCTGGGGGGATCAGCAGGCAAACGGCATGTCAAATATGACTGGATTTCATTCCTAACGTGGATGTGAAGAAGTTGCTTTAAATTGCTATAAAACTTCTCCTGTCCCCTTTTTTCATCCTGTCCTTGTTGCTATGCCAACTGGGACTTAGAAGACAGCCTTTTCTCCACACTATTCTAATGTTTAGAGTTTTTTTGCATCCCTCCAGTTTATATGTTGAGCATCTTAACAGAATAGATTTTGGTCTTTGACTTTCGGCAAATGCTACAACCACCCTTTGACATTGACACTCAAATGGCTCACCATTCATAAAGCAAAGTGCTTGTCCAATTTATTCACTTTAACTTTTGCACATTTGATCACGTTAAAACCACAAAAATCAGTGTATTTTATTGGAATTCTGGAGATAATTTAATAACATGTAGGGTTTACCTGTAGAGAGCAAGAAACCAATATTTGATTTCCAGAAATGTAAAAACAATCCAGAAATAAAGATAAAACTCTCAGAGGTTTAATTTGCCTCTGTAAATTATCTCCTTTTCCTTGATATCCCTAAATTAAAATCTGATAAAAATAACTACCGTGGAAATGTCCAAATAAAGCGTTCGTTGTTAACAGGTGCTCAGGTAAAATGAGAATAGAACTCAGCTTTTGGTCTAGAGTACATAACACTCTGAAATGTAAAGCATGGTAGTGGCAGTTTCATGCTGTGTGGATACTGTTATTATTACAGAGGCAGTAAACTCGATCGGAATATTGATGGAAATAAAAGAAAAAGACTCTGATTACTTTAAAAGAACTTGGCAGAGGTTCTGACTGGGTATAAACATGAATTACTTTTGAGTTAAGAGTTAAGACCAAAATATTCATTAAATGTGCAACGCTAGTGGAGGCATATCATAAAGGGCAGGCAGTTTCAATTTAAGGAAAGGTGATCACAATTACACTGTACTTTGTATTAACCAGTGGATAAACCTCCATGAAATGCACAGATATCTGTTGCTGTAACATTTAAACATTAGAATGTGAAAAAATGCTTCGATATGATTTCTTTTCCAAAAAGCTCTAGAACTTTGCTCCTCTATTTTTGTGAGGCCATATTCTTTCTCATTAGTGGTTAAAGAGTTAAAAATCATAGCAAAGTAGTTTTTTTTTTCTCACATTTTTCCATTTACCATTTCCGTTTATCATTGTTTTAAAAGCTAATCACATTATAAAAAACAGAGAGCTACAATTATAAAAATTTCAGCTGTCTGATGTGGAAAGTAAAACAATATAGCTCTTTTATTATTTGTTGTGGAGTCTGTATTTCATTATTTCAGGTGTAATTTTCCTGTATTAGGTTCAATCTGACAATAACAAAATTTCTTGTTGCAATGAGAAATTACGTGATTTACAGCAGAACCAAACACAGAAATAAACAGCTCAAACTGGAACCGATAAAAGTAATTAGGATATCTCTCCTCCTCTTGATCTGTAATCTACAGTTAAAAAAATGCTTTCCACATAGCCCCACCAGCCCATTCACACACACACATACATAAACACACACATATATCCATCTACAACTCTGCAGCTCTGCAGGCCTGGCCATCACAGCCCCATCAATCTGGTCATGTCTGCAACCAGCTGTCAGCACATAGTCTAGAGGGTAACAAGCTGGCAAAATAGGTTTACTGTAGGCGTGTGTGGGTGTGTGTGCGTAGCTGACGAATTGCAAATTTTAAAAATAGATGGAAAAGATGCTTAAGTGTAAATATGGAAATACAACAATCTGTAATCATTAATAATCTATATGTGTACAAATATGAGTGCAAATATATATATATATATACGTGGAGAAAACTCTTGCTTAATAAAACAAAAAACTTAGAATGGTCACAAAAATCTCTTATATCTGAGAAAAGTTGTGATGAATATGAATATATGAAAATGAACAAATTGAGAAAATACAGAATGAGTTTAGAAAATAAACTCATGAAACCAACCTGAACAAAAATGATTGGTACATTGATGCTTGTGCTTTGTTAACCTTGGAATAGCTTCTCCATTTGAGGAAGAGCACACACCTCCAAATTGCATATACACAACCCAGGAAAGTAGTTTAAGAAAATCCAGCTTAAATTCAAAAGCCTATTTGTAATACTTTCAACTAAAGGCTCTGGAATCTATGTTATACTAAAAGGAGAGACAAAGAAGAGGAGAAGGTGTGTAAATCAATTAGGTTTTTTACAAATAATTTAATTATAACTTTTAAAACATAACTTCAGGTTAAAACTTCAGTGTGATCAGCTCCTATAAACCACAAGAAAATTTTCATAACTTTGTGTACATAACTATTTAGACAAACCTTTCAAGATTTGTGTACTTTGAAAGGTTAAGTTATTGTTTAACGACAGACTCAGTGGTACCAGCACTCTCACAGGCTGCAAGGGAAGACCCAAAGCCCCAGACGCCCGAAGGGACCACCGGAGCGAAGGCGCCAAGAAGGGGCTGACCCAGGAAATCCGACCCCCTCCAAGGGAGGAGGAGAGAGAGCCCCGGGGAAGTCCACCAGCCACTGCAATGCCGGAGCCCCCAGGAGCCGCGGAGAAGAGGCCGCAGGCTCCGCCAGCTGCCCTGAAGTGAATCCGGCCATGGGCCCCAGGGAACCGAGGCCCCAAGGGTGCACCACCCCCCGGCGGAAGCCCCAGCCGGGCCCCTGCTCACCGGGTCCGGCAGAAGCCGCCAGGGATAAGCCAGTAGCCACCTGGGCATCCACCCCCAAGCCCCGAGCTCCGCCAGTGCACCGCTGTGCCCAGGCGACAGCCAGATGGATAGCAGAACGGGGAAAATGGGCCCAGAGAACACCGCAAGTGGCCGCCGTAGGATGCCCCGAGGGGTCCAAAGCCCCACCCTGATGGGAGGTAACAGACCCACCAGGCATCCCACCCTGAGGGCCCCCCCAAACCCCCCAGGAACCAAGGACCCCCAAACCAGCCCTCCCACCCCATAGTATGCACCCCATAGCCCCCCACTACACTAAGTGATGGAACTGATCAAATAAGCCCAGAGAGAACGGTCTGATGGGGATACAGAAGCTGTCTCAAGATTAATATGATTCAACAACAGATCTCTGTACTGATTGATGCTGAGTTTACCCTTACTTTTCCAATTCATGAGGATAGTTTTCTTTGCGATACATAATGCAGTGAAATCCATGCAAAGTGATTTTTTTTTCCAGAGAGCTTCCCTCAAAGTCACCCAGCAAGCAAACTGAAGGGGAAGGTGAGATTTTACAACCCAGGCACAGCGATAGGTCATTACATACCTGTACCCAGAACCTCTGAACTGGTGTACATAACCATAACGCGTGCATATAATTATCATGATTTTCCTACATAAAATGACTTATGATTAATACTCAACTAACCACTAAACACCTCACACAAGCAGTGTCATCACTCAACGGTATTCTAGCTTTAATGGAGGTTCAGATCATGTCGAAAATTACAAGTTGTAACCATCAGCCATGACAAACTGTCAAAGCTAACCAGAAGGACTACTGTTTAGAAGCTAGAACTTCCGGTTTAATAAAATGGCCTCCGTTTCAAGTGAAATCCACAAATATTTGAGTAGTGTATATGAGAGCTTTTCAGTAGTGTATATGAAAGCTTTTCACTAGTGTGTATAAAAGGTAAAGCTTTTTAGTAGTGCATACTATATGAGAACTTTTCAATTTCTGATTTATACACATATGAAATTTCTGATTTATGTCCCTGGTGGCACCTCATAAAACTCTGTACAGTCCAACTGGATAAAACTGCAACAACTTTATATGCTCACTTCTGCTGTTCTGTTTAACGGAAATGTCAAGAGATACACGGATTAGTAACTTGATGTAGTCTCTCTTATCAGACTCTGACCAAACCAAAGGTCTCTAACTAAGATATGGACTTATTTTTGGTTAGCATTTGTTTCTTATTTTTTTGAAGACTAAATTTGAAAAGATGCAAAGTGAGATACAGGCCTCTTCAGAATGAAGAGAAATAGGCAAGAAGTAGGAGAGAGTTGGACAAAAAAAAAAACAAGACAGTAAGTGAGACGAATCGATGGGGAATAAAGGTGGAAGAGCAAGATCAGGTGAAAGATTGAGAAGGAGAATGAAGGCGGTGTCCCATAGAGATCACTGTGCTTCTAGATGGATGTCCTCAATCAATCTGCTGCGTCCACTGCTTCATAAACTCAATTAAAGCGGAAGCCTCTCGGGGAAGAACACTCTCATACTCCATCTATCCATCTAAATCTCATTCTCCATCGCTTCCGCTGTTATCTGGCAGGAAATCAGCTGCCCGGTGCCACTAGTTTTCTGCTGGTTGCCTCTTCAGTAGTGCTCCCAACCTCAGTAGTCAGAACCTATATGACAAAGGAAATGTAAAAATCATTAATGCTACTCATCTGTCATTAACTCAGCATTCTCTGTTAGCTTCTTTCATCAGAAGTTTTCATCAAAAAAGATACTTCTTTTCTTGCACCTATGCTTGATTAAGTAAAAGTAGAAGGAAAGTGATTTTCTTCCTAGGAAACTTTAGATTTAATGATTTTCTTTTTTTTAATATTATTTCACATATGTGCAGAGCTTCAAGAGGAGGGAAAAAACAGATAACTACTTCATAAAATGTTGACACGGGCTAATCAATGCATCCACTAAAGAGGAAACTGATAGAAGATGGAAAGTGAGGGGGAACTGCACAGAAATCCTGATGGATGGATAGTCTGGTCATCCAGCTTGAAATTAATTAAATGTCAGAAAAATTATAGTGATTGGGTGCATTTATAACGATTCATAGTCTATCCATGTGGGTGTGTGTGTGTGTGTGTGTGTGGTGGGGGGTGTATCTTTGCTGATAAGGCCTTGTTGCAGAAACCCTAAAATCACTGATGTGCAGCTGATACTTGAATATAGAGCGAGTTTGTGTCTTCCTGACTCGTGCTCTTTTAAATCAACTCAACAGACGTAACATGTTTGATTTCCAATCAGTAACCGAGCCAGTGAACTGAAGCAGGTCCTTCTCTCTGTCTACTCATGACAGATCACAGTCCTTGAGCCTCTGCTGCAGGGTTTTGTTTTGGAGTTTTTTTTCCCCATATATATTACCTTTAACCGTATTTCCTCTGAATTTTGCTTAGTGTGCTGTTGCAGCACAATCTTTCTTCACATTTACTGGAAGTAAGCCTGCTGTATTCATGTTTCAGCTTCATAAAAACTGGTTAAATGTCTTCTGAAACCTTTTGTTTTATTTTTTTTCCATTGCTCTTATAAAGCCAATTGTTTTCACAAATATTTCAACAACAATTCACTGTCGATGCTCTTTATCAATTCAACATTTTAAATAGTTAGAAGAGTACAGTGTCTATTCAAGTCATTCATGGGGTTTTTTCTTTTCACAGTTTAATTATTCAGTCTAAAAAATAGCTGTTTTTTTTATTGGGAGACCATGTAATATATTGTAGCGGTTAAAGGGTGCTGTTATGTTATTTTATGTGTTTTTTTTCTATGAGGCTTAGCGGCAGAGAAGAGGGAGGAACCGTGAGTGAAAAGGCTATCTGTCCGAATTAAAAGACCTGCGTGTTCTGCCATTAAAGGGTGAATGTTCTGGCTAACCGACCCGTGTAAGTTTTTACTGAGCCCTCACAAGAGGTTACAATATTAACACATGTATAGTTATGCTGTGGAAGGAAGAGAAAAGTCAACATCTTTTGCAAAAAAAAATCTGAAAAACCTGACGTGGATTTTGATGTACCCCACTTGAGTTTATTGCTTTGTAAAACTACCCTTCATCATTGCAACTGTAATTGCAAGTCTTGTGATTTGACTTTATACCAGCTTTGCCTGTTTTTCTTTATTAAATAGCTGAAGCTCACTCAGATTGGATGGACAAAGGATTTATGTCTAAAGGCTCCCAGCCTCTCAACAAAAGTTCACTTGATTGCTTGTATTTACCCCATCCAATCTCCTGATCAACTTTGGCAAACTTATGTATCTCTGCTAATAAGAAAAGACGGGCGTGCAGGTGACGCAGTGGTTAGCGCGCACGACCCACGTATGGAGGCCTTAGTCCTCAACGCGGGCGACCCAGGTTCGAATCCGGCTTGTGGTCCTTTCCCGCATGTCTCTCCCCCTCTCTCATACCCCCTTTCCTGTCAACCTACTGTCAGAAAAACAAGCCACTAGTGCCATAAAAAGCTCGAAAAGACATCCACACAGTGTTATGCTGTTTAGAGTGTTGCCCACTTTTAGTTTACCTCCATTCAAGTGGATTGGCAGTGGTCTCATCTGCTGTTTCAGTCTGCGCCTTAACTGTCATAAACTGTGAAGCTGAGAGGTAGATGCAGGCAGAAACACAGATAAAATCCATTCATTTTCTTTACACCCTTGTCCCTAATGGGGTCAGGAGTGTTGCTGGTGCCTATCTCCAGCTGCGTTTCAGGCGAGAGGCGGGGTACACCGGGGTACACTCTGGACAGGTCGCCGGTCTGTCGCAGGGCAACATAGAGACACACAGGACTAACAACCACACACTCACACCTAGGGAGAATTTAGGGAGACCAATTGACCTAACAGTCATGTTTTGGACTGTGGGAGGAAGCCGGAGAACCCGGAGAGAACGGGGAGAACATGCAAACTCCATGCAGAAAGACCCCGGACCGGGAATTGAACCCAGGACCTTCTTGCTGCAGCTCTACCAGTAGAGCCATACAGCCCCCACACACACAGATAAAATATTGTGAGGATTTTAGTGATAAACAAACTCAAACAACTCAAGAACCAGGAGGACATCAACGGAGAAACCAATGCAACCAACAGGTTAACAAAAAATAAGTACACAAGGGAAGTAACTGGCTATCATGTGCTTAGCATTAAAATAGTAATATTCCAGCAAAATGTATGCAGTATTTGTTTACTTCTATCAAATTATTCTTAAAACATTTTCACTGACAAACTTTACCAGAATTATATATTTTACATCAGAGCACAACCTATTGTTGTGCAGGTTCATATTAATCATAATTAAACTCTGCCACTCTTCATCGCTGTTCTCTCATTGTCACTTTGAACTGTTAAGCTCCCATTAAATCCCTCCTCATAGCTGGAGCAAGCAATTTTTACACTCAATTACCACCATTTGGGTGACTCATCTGAGGTGTTTATGATGCTTATTCGCAATATCCAACCTGTTCCCTCAAGTGATTTATTTAAAATGATTCCACATAAAGAGTAATGTGACTAATTGATTATGCGTTCACTTAAAAAAGACCAAATGTTTTCTGCATGCCATACGATCTGACAGTTCCTGAGATCAAGCACTTACAAAACACACATCAAGTTCTACACATTTGAGCAGAGAGATGATAAAAATAAATAGCAAAGCATTAACTTGGGAGCATTATTATCTGAACATGTTAACATCAAATTTAAACACATTTATGACATGTTGACTTAGACATTAGATAGAAAGGAAAGATTTCTGCCTTGTGCAGATTAGCTGGCTAAAGAGACATTTCGTATCAATTTTCAGTCAGAAACATCATGCTCTGCCAGCTATCACCCCTTCCTGAGCAGAGAAAATTTTTACAGTGGAGACAAGGTAAGTACTTCCTGGAGTGGGCAGCTCTATGTAGACATGTCTTATCTGCTAATTTTTACAGGAGGAACAGAAACTTGCAAGTGAGGTTTTCCGATCAGTAGGGGGAAATGGCAGACCATTCAGTCTCTTACACTCTTGTTAACTTTTCTTCTCTGTTGATCAGTACTAAAGTGAGTAGGATTTAAACAACCCTATTTGCCTTTCAGGGCTTCCACAGTCTCCTTATATAGAGCTCTTAAAAGTCGGGGCCCCATCCCACAAAACTGCTAAGCCCTAGCTTTCGTCTATGCTTTCCTGTGGAGTGTCCACCTTCTTAAGGTCCGTCTCAAACCATATAGTGGGAAGGACGAGTGACCGTTAAGCCTTAAACAGCAAGTTTGCATCAGTGTAGACTAGCTGGAATTTGGCAGCAGATGTAAAGGCAAACTAATGGCAGAGAAAATACATGTGTTCAAATGTAAGTTTCTCAGGTTTGCTGCATCTTCGTTACAAATCTCAAGTTAGGAAAAAGAATAAAAAATGTCACTAATTCCAAAAGGGAAAGTCCTCTTTAAATTTTTTTTTTTTTGACTGCACACATTTATTTTTAAGAAAGGGGCAAATGTTTGATTTAATGTTAACCTGCTTCACAGAGCTTCAGCTACTTACATGGGATGGGACTGTGTTGCCATACCACCACCACCACCCACCTTCTATCAGGGTGCCGTGCACACCTAAGAGTACGACTTAATTTGGAGTGACACACGATAGTTAAGGGGTACAGTATAGAGGGCGATTTGGGATTGGGTTTAAGACTCTTGTACTGGTAAAAATGTTTCCTACAATGCTCTGGATGAAAAATAGTGTCTAAACATATATATTTAGATTTCCCACTTTGTTGGTAGAAATCTGGGACTTCTTGGTGGTTTACATTCTCAGTGACCCTTATTTCTCACAGCTGTTATCATGTCTATTTATACCTGGGTTTCTTTGCCAGCATCCCCCAGAATATCTCCTCCTAGTCTGCATGAGACTCTTTCCAGTATCAGTGTGCACCATGTGTGGTCCCCGTGACCTCACTGGATTCTCGTCAGCTTCGGGCACATTGTGAACTGTTTCTGTCTGTCACTAGTTTATTCTACCCTTCTGTGATGTGCTTAAGGCCTGCTTCTAGTCTGTCACCCATCATCCAGTCTGCCCACAATCTTTTCAGCCATTGCCTGCCTTCTTAGGTCTGCAATTAGTCAGTTCAGCCTGTCACCAGCAGATTCTATTTGGACAGAGATCCCTCAGTTTGAGCCAGGTCAATATAAGGATCAAGAATTTCCAATGGCAGATTAATTTTCTCCTTATAGATGACCAAAGCGCTTTTCTGTCCAAACCAAAGTGATGTACATTTTATCCATTCAGGAGTAATTGTTCATCAGTCACATAAGATGGGTAAATAGAGCAACAGAGAAACTGACAAATTCTCGATTCATCTTTAGAAAAATGGGCCTATCTAGATAAGACAAAGATAAGATAAGAGATAAGACAAAAAATGTTCTGGTTAATAAGTTTTTCTGTTATTTTCCTTCTCATGGTCATCAGAAATAAATACAAGTTTCTCCGGTTTGATACATCTTCGTTACAAATCTCAAGTTAGGAAAAAAAATAAAAAATGTCACTAATTCCAAAAGGGATAGTCCTCTTTAAAATTGTTTTATTTGGCTGCACACATTTATTTTTAAGAAAGAAGCAAATAGATACAAAATCACAGATGCCACTGACTGAGATACAAAATGAGTTTTGTCATCTTGGGTAACATGGAGTAGATTTGCTGGTCCTTTACATTAAAAGTTGTCAGCTAAGGTAATTCGAGCATTTGATCAAGGTTTCTTGCCACCACTCATTGGATGTATTGGTACTGGGGGGAGGAGACCTTGGAGAAGAAGAAAGGAGTCAGATTAGATGGTTTGGGCATCAGCTAGATTCATCCCTTTGACTTTTTCTAGGCCCATCATACTGAAAGGAGACCCCACGGCAGAACCAAAACTCACTGGGGGATATATCTTTTCTGGGTTCAGAAAGCCATACGATTTCCCAGATCCTACCACATAGAATGAGTTCTGGGTTTAGGGATTTTGAGCCCTGTAAACCCATCATGGTTCAGTGAAAGACATTAGATGAATAACTGAATAACTTGAATAACTTACAATTTGTTCATGCATAAATTTCATATTTTTTTTTAGCTTGGCCCAGTCCCTCCACCAATTCAGTCAGCACTTCATTCAGTGTATATCTGCACTCTTAATAGCCTCTGTCATTGCATCTTCATCTCAACTTGCCTCCTTCCAGATATCTTTTTCTGCCTCCCGGAGTGTGCAGGCGAATAAACTGAAAGGCTGAATGGCTGTTGTTTTTTGAGGTCGGGTTGAGAAGATCTGACTGCTGCAACGAGCTGAGTTGGGGTCCAATTAAAACAACAGCACTTGACAGCTGTAGAATACAAAGTCAAAGATAGCTGAGGCTCAGAGTATTGCTATATCAGATAGTCTTTTTGGGTTTTTTTTCACCCGCCCCCTGTTTCTCTGTCTGTAGAAGAGTGAAATTGATCAGGTTGTTTATGGCTTCAAAGCAGTATGACGAATAACAACAGAAAAATGCAAATATGCATAAAAAATGTGTAGAACAATATAAAGGGGCTTGGTAATGTATAGAAACCACAGTACAAAGGTCTGAATATCTTCAATACTTGATGTATTTATTTATGTATGTAGGCATCCGTCCCCTTTGGTTCTTTTTCCTTGTGTGTCTCTGTTCAGTTTGTGTCCCTGTCTCCTTATTCTCTTGACTCATCTCTCTTTTTTGTGTGTTCCTCTCTGTATCTTTTGCTCAGCGTGTTGTCACTGAGTTGCTCAGGGCTTTTTAGCTCATAAGTAAAATCAACTGCTCAGCATCAGCTCAGCTCTTTGTAGTTCCCTGTCTCTTTGCTCACATCTTAGAAGATATGCAAACTTCTCATGCACCCAGCTGCTAAATTTATCCATTTTTAACAACTGTGCCACTGTTTTGGTTGTTATTGGCTCTCAGTTGTGTTTCCAAACCAGGTTTAGCAAACAAGGATTGTCAGATTTTAGTATAGTCTGGTACAACATGGAGGCTAATGTAGCTTTACCTGGTCTCAAAACTCAAGCTAACTTCACCACAGATAGCTCAAACTTTGTTTTTGTTCTTTGAAGGGAATATTGACAGCATAGCTTGTGCAGTGGCTACAGATTTGTTGGCTAAATTTGTATAATGTTAAGGTCCCATTCCACCACATATAATATAGCTTGTTTTGGGTTTATGGTCAGCAACACCACTTGGCTAGATGCCTGTGAAGATTCTCAGTCTTCAGGGTCATGGCAACCTCAAGACAGACTTAAATCGGAGGCAAGCAAACTCTGACCCAGTTTCAATACTTCTGCAGGAGTCGATTTCTTTTCTCACAGAAGAATAATCTGTAGTTTTAGGACTGATGTTTTTTAGGCAACCGGAGTTCCATGTGTCGAGGCAGATTCCAAATCAGATGCAAATCAATAATATAACCCGCCATACAACAGGGTTGTTGTTTTGTATGGGTTTTTTGACCATATGAACAGACAGAGATTTAAAGAAGATTGTAAAATTTAAAGAAGGTGGGTTGGCAGTTATTGTAAATAACAGATGGTGTCATCCAGACCATGTTAATGTAAAGATTCATCACTACAACCTATATATTGAACTATTGGCAGAGTCAGGGTCCTAGGTTTTTCTTTGGGTTTTAGGGGGTTGCTTTCATTTTTTCCAGTCACTAGATGGAGCCAGAGGCTGTGGTTGGAGCTGCGCCTTCTACAAGCCTGTTTCTCATCATCTCATCAAGAGGATTTTAGAAAAAGCAGACTGCGTGTTAGACACCCATGATGTTGTTCTCATCCAAACAAGTTCTGGACATCCGAGTGAAGATCAGACCCTAGACCTTATTCTGATTTTCTGAGATGTTGAGCATTATACCCCCTGGTTACCAAATCCAATTCTCATCTCCTAAATTGATCTCAGGCTCTGCCAGTCAATCCAGTCGGCAGTCACAAGCTTCTCGAGTCTCCTTCTGGTACGGTCTGCCTGTTCGCCCTCTGCCATAGCCAGCTCCTAACTCCTACCTGATTAACTCGTCCAAGTGTAATTTATTGGAACCAGATTCCTCCTGGATGTTCAAACCCCCTCCATTCGAGACCCCTGTACCCTTCCTGCACAAATTAACACATCACCCAAAGTAAGACCATTTCCAGTTATATTTCAGTTCCCATATTTCCAAGCTTCCTAAATTCATCAACTACCGGTCTCTCTAGAGTGTGGAATTGCAGATGACCCATTTCCTGAGTGAAAGGAATCCCACTGCAGAATAATTGTCTGGACTGGACTGTGAGTGGACTGTGAGTTTAACAGTGTTCAGTTAGAAACCATTTACATTCAACCCTCTGCAGTGCCGACACTGCATTCAGTTTTGTTGTTGCTCAGCTACAGACACAACAGCCAAATGCATTTGTTGCAATAACTGGAGATTTTAATCATAGCTCACTCTCTGCTACACTGCCAACATTCCAACAGTTTGCCAGCTGCTGTACCAGAGCAAACAAGACTTTGGACTTGTTTTATGCAAATGTTTCTCTGCTCAAATTATAAGCCACTTTTTAAGAGACGACCTGCATTAAAATGAAGTGTAAGAAAATGGTCAAAGGGAGCTGAAGAAACCCTGCAGTGTTGTTTTGAGGATACAGGTTGGGGTGCATTGTATTAGCCATATGGAGAGGACATCAGTGCAATGACTGTGTGTGACTGACTACATAACCTTCTGTTTAGATAACACCATCCCTACTAGAACATTGAAATGCTTCCCAAATAATAAACTATGGGTCACAAGTGATCTGAAGGCTACTGCTTAGCAAGAAAAAACGAGCCTTTAAGAAGGGAGACAGAGATTTAATGAGAAGTATACAAAAGCAACTTAAGGTCAAGATAAAATGTCAGGAAGCGGTGGTTTTAGGCGGTGGTGAGGCAGAGGCAGAACCAGGTTGTTGTGAGAATGATGGTTTTAATGATGATAATGTCCACAATACAGCAGCAGAAGATGTCCTCAGACCAGGCAGCACGGCTTAACGGAGTCTAGGGTTAACACCGGTAGCACTGGACTTACGAGAGGCAAAAGTAATTCCAACAAACACTCGAGGATAACACAGGGGAACTCAGACAAGGACCCGACCCAGACCAAGAGCCACAGGAGGGATTATATACACAGAGGGGGAATCAGGGAAACAGGACACACCTGGGAGTAATCAGTGGAAGACAGGACGACACAGGGAGCACAGAGACAACAGGAAACTACAAAAATACAACAAGGATCACACATCATGACATAAAAGGCGGCATAAAGAAGGAGACTGGAAAACAAGGTCCAGTATAAATTTAGCATATGGTAACACTGTGTGTAATTGATGACATATAATTATGCTGTATGTGGATTTTAGTGCTTATGTCTGAATCGGGGTACAAGACCTGAACTTTATTTAATCATACCCCTTTATCTTTCTATAGTCCATAATATATTCCCAATCCTTAGGTAATTTACTAGTCCATACTGCTTCAAAAGTCCATTAAGTGAGTGAATAAATACGTTTATAGACAAACATGCATACACACGTTCACACAGGTAAACACAAACCTTCGTTCTACTATTAATACCCATAGCCCACATGACCACAACCTTTTTTCCATCTGCCAAGAAAAAGTATATTTTGTTTTGCTTTTTTTCTAAAATCTCAGAAAACTGAGAAAGCAACAAGAAACAAGCATATAGTTTGTAATTTCCAGTTGTGTATAATGGTATGATATTTGCAATTTTTATTACTCTTGGAAATGTACCTGTTTGGAAACAGAGGTTTCAGGTATGAATCAGTGGTTTTCCAATTTATCAATAACTCTTTTGACTGTATTTTTCAACAACTAAAGAAATGTCATCAATAATTATATTGTTGCGCATAAAATATGATATATGTGAACATTTCCTCTCTTTGGGTTATTTTCTGATAATATTATTTACTACTTTCCATATGTTGTTAATATTTTCTTTTCTCATCTAATGTAATCTAATGATTATCCATACATTTCTTTATTTAACTGGTCTTAAGTATGATATTAATTATAAACAGTCACCAAATGTGGTAGTAATAGCTATTGTTTGTAATCTTTGTTTTGGATTCTAAAATGCTAGCCAGCTAGTGTGAGTTTTAGGAGATCATTTGCTGATCAACAGTTAGACAACTTGAAAAGATGCCTTTATTTGGTGTGAAGGTATTAACAAATTCTTAGTGAAAGTAAGATTTATTTATCAGAAAATATTAAACAAATGTGATTGTTAACTTAAAAGAGCTCTATGATAACAGCTTTTATATCATTTGCAGAGTTTTACACTTTGATCTTCAGTCTGTTATTCTCCAGAGGCACACATCATCTTTTAAGGGAACAATTTCTACTGTCGGTGCACTTATTCTCTTAACAAACAAAGCCTTTTTGCAGCTAACTCTCCTGTGTGTACTCTTCACCATGTATTCAACACTCGACTTGTCACACCTTTTTACAAGGTCTGGAATTTGTTCTTACAGTTTTTATCCATACAAAGAGATCTATTCAGACCAATTCAACAACATCCATGTCAAACAGAGGACATGGTAACAGACTCTGCCTACCAGAACCCGTGAAAAAATATTAACTATCATTAACTACATGCTGCAAGCAAGATTTGTGGCAGACAGTTTTTATGAACATCTTGAATGAATTGAAGAGACAACCCAGAAAATGCATGATTTTCTGCATTATATTTTTTTATTAGACCATATTGCACAAAGAAAAGGAAATTAAATTATTTAATGAATAAGGTGGCAGTCTTTGATAGATCAAAAATATAAACAGCTTGAGGTCAAGCATCTCACAATGGCAGAAAAAAGCAAGACTTGCATACAAGCACAAGTGCAGGTGGTTTTTTGGGTTCATACATGTCCTCTTCAGTGTACACAAACATCCAGATGGCATAGCCAAGGGCAGGTCATGCATGTGAAAATTGAGTGATGTGGCAGAAGTTCTTGAAGACAGTTCACATGTCTGTATATCCATGCATCTATTTATTTATGCAAGGACAAGACACTTGTCCCTGACTCAGATGAGTATTGCACTGATACCACTGACCCAGACAGCTGGTGGTTCATCCCAAGCTGGCTGCCTGTGGAGGGAACAGACAAGTTGGGGTGTAAAAAAAAATAATAAGGAAAACCATGTGGAGGTGTGGATCATCGAGAGGGTAAATCTCCAAGTGCAGTGTTCAAAAGTTCAGAAGTTTCTTCTTCACAAACATTGATTGCTTTGTTTAACTGGTTCTTTTTTCTCTCTGTTTTCCCTCTTTTGTTCCTACTTTCAACCGTTGCAAGAAAGTGCAAAAAAAATAAAGTAAGACATTCTTTAATCATGAAATTATTGTTTCTTATGAGTAATTATTATGGTGTCAGTTGGACTATGACTGTGTAATAAATACAAAATAGTAACCTCCATCCAATCATGTTTTATGCGAGAAAAAAACAACAACAAAAAAAACCCTAGGCAAGAGAGTTGAGCCAAAAATGACCTGGAGTTATATTAATAATTATTTTCACTCAGTTACATTCACATGAGTAACTTTTTGAAAAAATGCACTTCTGCAAGTAGTGTTGCTTCACCTTTCTTGAGAGATAAGTAACTCTATGCTGAGTTTATTGGCTACTCTAAACACCTCAAGTCACTTACCGAATGAAGAACAAGCAAAAAGCCTAAATTATGTAAATACAATGTGCGGTTCAGTGTTTGTTAAAAGGTGTAATTGTTACATTTTTTTAAGCATAAAACATTTAAGAATGAGCAAGAACCTAGAGCATATTAGATTTAAATGTGCTTGACTGTGTAATTATTTCTAAGTGAGCTGCAGATTTTATGCCCATGTCCCCCTTGCAAATGAAGTCCCGACCTTAAAAGGGTTTTTTAATGTGGTTAATTAAAGGAAAGGAAATTAATAGCAATATCTAAAATGAGTTTGCAGTTTGTTGTTTTCAGCTTCAGGTTTTTATAATTTTAATCATCATGCTATACATTTAGCTCTATTGATGTTTACTAAAATAGCTGCTTAATGGAACAGTCATTTGTTTGTATTTTGTAGAGCTTGTCTTACAGTCAAGATTTTATCTTTTGCAAATGAAGTTTCTTTAGTAAAACTTAAACCTAATTTAATCAGGCTGTTTAAGTTTCTGCCTATTGGATCCAGAGTTACTTAGTAAATTGAAGTATTCTTTGGGAATCTTCAGATCTTGTTATAAATAAATATGCATTCCCTCTATTACAAGATAAGGACATACACTGCATGAAATATGCTGACAATATCTGGTCCTGGTGATGAGTCGGGGGAAACTGGATGCAGTGCCATTGCTAAAAACGACCAGATCAGTTACAGTTCAGTTACAGTTCACTCATGTTTGATTTTTTCTTTGACACTTCTTTTTTTACCAGTCATACCATGTCCCCACTACTCTCAATAAACTTTAGCATCTCAGTTTTTGATTACTAACCAAAGCAGTGCAGTAATGATTTTCATTACAGCAAAGTTTTTTCTGTGGTCCTTTTAAATTTTGATTCCTCAGCCACAGTTTTTTTGTCATTTTGTAACTGATGAAAAATAATCAACTGACTGCCAGAGTAATTCATCTTTAACACCCACCAGATAAAGGAAGGGATTAAGCTTAATCTGGTTAAATGGTACAATCTCAAACAGCACAATATCTAAGGCGATATGTGGCAAGATCTCTTGAGTTTTGAAAGGGAATATCCTTATGTGTGTTTATTGGTGAAGACAACAAACCGCTGAGCTGTTAAAGCAGTTATGTCAAAGATATAGCTTGGAATATATTAAAGCAAAGCAATGTTTAGCAACTGCAGTACTAACTCATAAACAGGTGTCATATTTTAATCTAAGGTAAAAAGTAGGGCAGATGCATAGGGTGGGATCTGTCCGCTCTGTTCCTAGATTAAGCATTTGTTTTTGGGGGAAGTTTTCTGAGATCTTTAAAGAGCAATACCACTAAAAGAAATGGATGATGGAAAAGGATCTGAGGTTAAAGGAGATGAGCTGTCAAGAGAAAAAAAGAGATAAAAAGCAAAAAGCCTACTGCAACAAATTTGACTCTCATTCAAACTGACGCAGCAGAGATAAATTCATGTCGGAGCAAGCATGACTGGACAAGAATAATCATCACATTTACTGATGTAGCTTCGAACATTTAGCTAGATTCTTCTGAGAGTGAATCTAATTAGATATAGAGACAACCATTGTGACAGCATCAAAAGGACCCTGTTACTCTGAGGGTGTGTGCATGCTTATACAGAATATTTGAGCAAATATGTTTCTCTGCTTTGACAAAATGTGTGCAGAAAAATCTGGTTTAGCTCTGGATAATTTAGGAAGGTTATGCAATTCAAAACCACTTGACTGGTTCATTTCAACATGTTATGCTTCAGATTTACTTTTACTTGAAAGCCACAGTCACCTCAAAGTGAACTTGACCCAGATTCTGCACCAAGAGCTAGTTTTCCTTTCTTAAAATGGCAAGATAAACTTTATTAGTTACACATTAATCTCTTAATTATGCATAGCTATGTAGTCTTATTCAATAAAACAGACATTGGAAAGTCTGGATTTTTACATTTTTTTAAGACTGAAGCAAAGACGCCAACTCTAGATCATTAGTAAACACACTTCTTTTAAAAATTGTCTAGAGATTTTCAAAACCTAATAGACCCAACACATGATAAAAAATGGAGAACATAACACATTTGGTGATACAGTGTGTTCTCTGCAGCCACAGCACAAGTGCTGCACATCATAGCCAATTTGGATGTTGTCGACACGCTTCAAGTAAACAGTCAGGCTCTATGTACAGTGTCAGATGCACTCAAGAGAGTGGCTTTGCTTTATTTGCTGTGATAAGTGGGAAAAAAAGTAGTTAATATGTTTTTTAAGGGAGATGTAGTAGAAAAGGAGAGCTTTTCTTTATCCCACACGAAGGAAGAAGGTGTTTAACACAGCATTCAGACAAGGAAGAAAAAAAACTGCATCCAAAAACATAGAAATAGGGGAAAAAAACACTATAAACTTTGTAGAAGTTGTAGCATGCATAGGAAAAGTAGATTTCTAAAGAGCAATAATGAACTGATTTTTACTAATATAGCTTTTAGTGGAAGGTAGTACACATACATTTATACATATTATTGATCCGATTTTTTTAAAAGAGTGCGAATAGAAAAAAAACATTTCTATCTGTTGTTTTGTATTTTTTATCCCATTATAAGATAGTGGTTACAGAACAATAGGTTATTCATTTCAGAGGATACATTTTCATTTAAAATCGCTTTAGGTTACCAAACATTTGATGTGGTACACAGTACATTGATATACTGCAATACATAAGCAACTTGCATAAAGATACAGACAAAAGCACATTTGTTGTGGAACGCCCTACAAGATTTACACTTTTACTGCTAAAGTTTGGTGGCTCGTTTGGATTTATACTTTATCTAACATTAATTTATGAAAATTTGGGAGAAACTAAACTGGAAACTGAATAAACTGGACATCAATATCAAGGACACCATAGTAAAGACAGAACCAAATGTGGGTCAGACTAGTCCTTTTACTCTCAGAAACGAGTTGCTCCCTGGTTCTGCTACCTCAGTCCCTGTCTGAGCTCAAGGGATACCAACTCCAGTTTCAGCAGCAGTTCTGTCTGCCAATAGATCCCTCCTAAAAATCAAAGTAGGTCTGTCCTTTTCTTGTACTGGCTTTTGGGATGTTAGATGGCTCCATATTTCGGAGTCGGAATATTTTGTTTTTGTTTGAAGAAACCTGCTGAGTGATGCTGAGTATGTCAGAGGTATGGAGACAAAATTAAATAAAAACTCTTTGCAGGAACTTTACACAAAAATCAGATGAAGGTAAAAAAAAAGATTTTATATTTCAGGGACTCACCAACTAGACAATAACCTTTCTTTTCATTCATCTTAAAGGCCCATCCAGGAAACCTGTACAGCTGTGAAGGGAAAAGCACAATATGTGAAAGGTAGGATATAATTCTTTGGGGGATTGTTTTAATTCCCTGTTTTAATCCCTGTGAGAAACTGGAATTTATTTTGGCACAGGGGTAAATGGAGGTCTGAGTCTCAATTTATAGAGCTATCACAAAGTATTGATTCAGCATTTTTTTATTACTTTTACTGAAAATGTTTTATTTTTTAGCTTCAGAGATTTTTACACGACAAATGGGCTGGTCTTTGGACAGCAAGCAATGTAGGAACCTTACGGGGAAGACAGAGTAACCTTATATTTATTAATTGATCCTTGAAAGAATATGTAAGTTCAATTCAATTTCAATTCAATTCAATTATATTTTATTGATCCCCGAAGGGAAATTCAGTTTAGGTACAGCCCGTCCAAGTAGACAACAGACACAGAACGCCAGTACACAGACATTATAAATGGGGTGGAAGCCGTGTCCAAAGCCTTGCTGCCATAAAAAGGCACTGACTCCCCTTGCAGTTAGAAGAACAAAAAAAGAGAGAGGGATCACAATAGGTGAGGGGAGGGAAAAAAATCATTTTTCACTCTTTATCCTCTGCTCCTCTCAGCAGGTATTTTGATCCACTCCTCATGAGCAAACTGCTCCAATTGTCTTAAGTTTGAAAGGCGCCTTTTCCATATGTCAGGTTTCAGCTCCTTCCAAAGATGATCAGTAAGAGTTAGGTCAGGGCTCATACAGAATATTCCAGTATTTTCCTTTTAGCCATTCTTGGGTATTTTTAACTGTGTGTTTAGGTCATTATCCTGCCGAAGACCCTTGACCTGTGACTGAAAACAAGCTTTCTGACAAGGGCAGAACATTTATGTCTAGAACCCTTTGATAGTTTTTAGATTTCATTGTACCACATAGAGATTCAAGACACCCTGTGCCAGATGAAGCAAAATAGCCCCAGAACAGAGCAGAGCCTCTTCCATGTTTTATGATACAGACAGTGTTCTTTTTGCTAATATGCTTCATTTTTCTGTCTGTGAACATAGAGCTGATGAGCCTCTGCAAAAAGTTAACATTTTTGTCTCATCTATCCATAGGACATTCTCCCAGAAACTTTGTTGCCTATCAATATGCAGTTTAGCAAATTCCAGTCTGACATTTTTAGAATTTGTTTTCAACAATGGTGTTGGAGGCAGCGGCTGGCATGCAGCTCCGACCAACTTGCAGAGATTTTCACAAAAAATGCTGCCAAACTCGCAGCAAACTACTTACCAATCCAGCAGAACATCACTTGACCGCCAGCGCCTGCTGGAGCTACGGTCAT
>JAUZNJ010100628.1:0-21240 GCA_034780135.1 Jordanella pulchra
GGGGGGGGGACGCTGACACAGCTTGGATTCTTTTGCAGTCAGATCAATTTGGCAGCAAGAGCAGAACCAATCGGATAATTGTCCTTGTTTGGCATTGAGTGGACCCATCCGTGGGCCAGTGGGCTCATTGTCCAGGCCCGGAATGAAAATGATTGAATAGCAAATTACATCCTAATGAATATATTATGTTGCCCCTCAGTTTATCCACATGGCTGTGAAATAAAGAGATGATATCAACATCTGCCCTGACGAGATGATGAAATTCTTCTTCTCCTTTTTCCAATACAAAGCAAAACTAATGACCATGCAAATGACATTTTCTAACAAGGAGAGCAGGCCTGGACAAAAAGTGATGCTCGGGGGATGCAGACGTGAGAGGAGCATCGAGACCCGAACCTGATGAGAATCAAAAATGGAAAAAAAAAAGATGAGGATGCATGAAGAGCAGTTCTGATTGCCTGGCTCTGAATGCATGTCACACAAGAAAGAAAGCATGAAAAGATCTTTCCGTTTATATTCATAGGAGTAAAGCACAACAGTTAACGCCTTGGAATAAGAGAAAACAACTAACAGATGCCATCTTTTTTATTTCTAAAAAAACTCAACATAAAAACTAACCCAACGCCATGGTTTTCCAATTTAAATCCCCACAAGGAGATGGTTACTTCCACTGCAAAAGGCACCTTAGCTGATTTTCAATCTTGCAGCTCCCCAGGTTTCAGGTCATGCATGTCTCTGCGGAGGTACAGTAATACAATAACCCAGTGGCAAGCCCCCCTCCACCCCCTCGCCCATTCGTACATGTTGCCAAGCAAAGGAGCAAAAGAATCTGAGCATTCTCTATAGGTCAATGGGAGGGCCTCACTGAAACGCTGCGCTTCAAAAATGACAATAGGTGCTGACGGTTCTTGAAGAACACACGGGTAGGTGCACAAGTACCACTGAGACCAGCGGATTGTCCCTCTGCTCCCACATGTGTGCACACTTCAAAAGCTGATTGAAAGAAAGAGTAAAGGCTTTTTTTTCTGCACATTGAAGAAACAGCATTAAAACGTGAACCATTTTAATATCTAATCCATTCAACTTTATTACGGATAAAAACATCTGGATTTTCTTGCTGATCAATAAACAAAAAAAAAAAAAGCTTAGCTCACTCTTTTGTGTTGCTTGAAGCAGAGATATAAACCAAAATGATATAATATGAAGGAGGGTGGGCTCAAACGAATGGCACCAATTGGTTAAAAATGATGCGAGTCTGTCACCAGATGGCCGCCGTCTTTTTCCAGTGAATTAATGTGCTCTGCCGCCACATTAATAACCCACAGCCTTCGTTTATTCTGCGGATAAAAACGTGCACTCTGCAGAACGGATCTCAACAAACGCAAGACGGTGTACTTCCGAAGAACAATTAGACCTTCGCCTGCGGTGCAGAAAAGAGACGTATGGGAACATGTGTCGGATCATCCGTGCGCAGACGTAGACACGCAGGGAGGCGTGCACAAACACTCTATTTGTTTTTCCATTAGGTTCTCACCACTCTTCTGGAAATCCAAAAGGATCGTTACCATTTTTTAATAATTCACTCAAAGTTATAAACCTCTTCAGGTTGTTTTTGCTCTCCTTTCAGGCAGTGATCTCAGTTCACTGTGTTTCCTTCCAGTATCGGGTGACTAACTGCTAGCAGTTGGCTGTGAAGATGTGAGTCTTTGTTGGAAATGTTGGCATGATCTGACATTTTGCCGCTACTGTTGGCTCTGACCACAAGTCAGTGCAGGGGCACAGTCAATAAAAGGGTGAGGGATGGACTGCTGAATTATGTGGGATATTTCAGCGGGATATACTGGGATGGAGACAAGAGGACAGGGAAGAAATGGTGGCGAGATGAAGGGGAGGGGGGATGTGAAATGAGATGAGCTCCAGCATAGTTTGGCTACTCTCTGTCTCAAGTGTTGATCTGCTCTGCTCTCAGCCTGAGGCTTTAGCCTCAGCCTCCTCCACAGCTCCCTGCGTCTCTCTCAGCGAGGAGCCCATCTGATCTGCCACGCAGGCCTCCGCCAACTCTCATTAAACACTTTGGAGACTCAGACAAAAATACAGATGAGCCTCCATGGCTTCGCACGTTTCCAATGAGAGGTGGGAGCTCGCATTTAGACACAAGAGTCATCACGAAACAGACGTGTGGAGAGTTTTGTTACTGATGGTGCCAGGCTCTGGAAGCTGATCTATAATGTATGTGTGTAAAAATATGCCTCAGCGGCTGACCTGCTCAGAAGAAATTCAACTATGTTTTAAATGTGAGAGCGACTGGGTCTTAGCATATCAGCCAGGAATACACATGAAGACTTGGCTAAACAATAAACTGTTTGCAGTGGTGAATTATTAGTTGTTTGCAATAAAGAAAATCTCTCAGCTTTCTGTAGAGGACTGTTAATCTAAGACTGT
Source organism: Jordanella pulchra (assembly GCA_034780135.1). Taxonomy (NCBI): domain Eukaryota; kingdom Metazoa; phylum Chordata; class Actinopteri; order Cyprinodontiformes; family Cyprinodontidae; genus Jordanella; species Jordanella pulchra. The sequence goes on from JAUZNJ010100628.1 coordinate 2,443, forward strand.
GGCACAACCTGCCGCAATGAAACCGAAGTCTTGCTTAAACTTTCTGCAAATTCCAGTGAGTTATTGTCATTTTATGTGACAGTCCAGCATAAAAAGTAGCGCAACAACCTGAAGAGATCAGGGACATGAAACATGGTTAAGGATGTTTTTAAAATGATCATTCAAATCTAAACCAAACTAGACATGTAGCTTTTGTAAACAGCACATTTTTACATTTTTTGAACTCATAAATGTGTTTTGATCAAACTGTTATGGGGGTTTAAGGTGCCTGTGCTATTAGGGCTGGGCAATGACTTGCAATATAATCACAATTTAGCATAACGCTTTTCAAATAACAGAGACAATCAATTACGATCACCTTACATTTAACAAAAACAGGAGACTAAATACCAATAAATCCACTTCTTTAGGTGGAGGTTATACGATTAAAGTTGGTCAGCAGCAACAAGGAGAGAAAACTACAACTAGCACGCAGATCCATGCAGGATGGTAGAAATTATTTTTTTCCCTGCAAAGGTTACAGTAAATTCCTGCAACATTGGACTCTGGACATGCAAGCTTTCAAGGTCATGAAAAGCTGAAACCCTCAAATGCAACGTCTACATGCTCTGGCTTAGTGCAAAGCAACATTGCAATAAAATCCCAATTGCAATATTGGTTGAAAATAATCGCAATTTAGATTTTGGGCAAAATCGTTCAGCCCTAGAACGATCCCATATTTATCTCAAGGAATGAAGTCTAACAAACTTCCCATGAAGCCCAAAAAGTTTATCTGATAAGATTATTTTCTTCACTCATCTCCCTAAGCTGAGGATCTCTGTCGCTGTTCAGGGCTTCTTTAGTTATTGTTACCATACTTCTCCATTTGGATGAGGACTTGAACTGTTCCCTGTAACATTCAACGAATTGTTTTAAAGTATTAACTAAACCTTCTTACTACAACTAATAGCCCTGTGTTTATTCCTTCATGATCTCTTTGGATATCATTTATAAAATCTAGACATGATAGTAACGGAGGTTTTAACTGGTTTTCAATTATTCACTTGAATCATTTGTATAAATTTCCTTTGTTTTAAACTTTGTTCCTAAAATATTGAGATTCCAAAGAGGGAAATGTATTCATCCTCTTCATGCTTTAATTTTTTTTTCTTTTAAACCTACAAAAAATGACGTTGTGGTTCTTTACAAATGACAGTTTTTCTGTGTAGATTTTGATAAAAAAATGAAGTTCATTTTTTTTTATTTCAAAAGGTGATTTAATAGAGTTTTATTTGGGTGTACTGAGAGTCAAAATGGCTCCTAACTTTGCATTAAATTGCAGTCAATATACTAACAGCGAGACAAATGAAGCCGTTTGTTTGCATTGATTTTAGTTAAGGGTATCCATGTAAGGGAAGTTTTCAAACTCTTTCCAAACTCACAATAAAGCATGCAGTTGTAATGAAAAGAATATGTAAAGGAGCTCAATAGGTATGAATACTTTTTTGCATGGCTCTTTTTACTGGAAAGATAAGTAGACCAGAGAGCTAATAATCAAATGAAATCTTGAAACCAGACCAGCATTAAATCATGTAATTTTAACGAAGGAAGTCAAAAATAAAGCAGCTGCAGAGGGAAGAAAAAAAACAAGCTCTCAAGGCTGGCATGAAAAAATAAAGAACATTACTTCTGATTCCAAATGTCAGCATTGTCTGAATAAATAACTTGATGTCTATCTGCGCCGTTACAACTCTCCATGCAATCCGCTCCTCTCAAGTCTCTTTCTGAGATGGACTTAAATCACTATCTAGACCTGTGAAGGCTAGAAGCACAGCGATAATTGAAGTTGTTCTGCAGTAAGTGGTGATACTCTCTCTCTCACACAACGCAGGCTTTGGACGGATGCGCCATCCTGTGAGAACGACGCTTATTTGCCAGTGGTCTGGTCATGCATTCAAGCTCATGATTCATCAATTTATGGATTATTTTGTTGTTGAACTGTTTAATGCAGGACCCTGATTGTCAATCAGCAAAAAAACCCAACAAAACAACAACCAAAAAGCCCCAAACAAAACAAAAAAATGAGGGTACTTGTTTATGTCTCTGCATACATGAGGGCTTTTGGTGCTCCTTGTAAATAAACAGTTCAGCATTCACATCCCCGATGTTGCAGCCTCCGGCCAGCTACAGACAGCTGGGCCCGTCTGAGCCACTGATGTTACCAGCTTAGACGGGGAAATGTGAAATAAAAAAAAAAACCTGCCTGAGCTCCTGCTCTGTTGCCAAACAACAGGACTGACAGGTGTAAGTGGGGTCATGTTGCCCTAGCATTTCTCATCAAGAGGAAAAAAAATGACTTCTTTCTGTCCCGAAATTCTTTGTAAAAATATATTTTCTGGACACAATGCATTTTTTTTTACAGACACAGCCTCCTTATGGTGGGAATTACACTCTTTCTCCTTGAAGAGCAGGAGAAAGATGAAGGAGGAAGCGGTTTGGTCTAACAATAGCAGCTTGGACTGACATTAATCTCTTTAAGCTCATGGAGGTCAGTAGCCTGCTTTGCTGTGGAGGAATGTCAAGCATCCCTGGGCACCGCTCTAATTCTAATTCCATTACTAGTTTCTCCAGCTCCAATAATTCAGACTCCGTTCGCATCCCGACGCCGCGTCGAGCGTTTGTGTTTCCTCTGTCTTCCTCCTCCTGCTGTATTCCAGAGGGCCATGTTACTTACACTCATTCTTGACATGTAGTGATGTCTTTACATGGCAGATGTGTAACACGACACCCTGATTGCTGAGGAAGATAGCCTCAGTTTTAGGCAGCGGGAAGAAGCAGCCTCCTCTGTTGTCGAAGGTGTTGTATTTCCCTCTGATATTTACAGAGCGTGGGAGATTTCTCCTGTGGTCAGCATGGTCCCCACTCTCTGCCAGACAAACACCCTGCTCCACTGCCGGAGTCTCTCTCCTTTCCTTTCTTACATTATGTCTGATTCCACCTGTTTTCATCCAACCTTCCACCTTCATTTTCCTGTCCAGCTTACGTGAAGCAGTAAATGAGGCGACTTGACTTCCATCTCAGGCTCCCGGAGATCAATAAGTGTTGCTCACTATCAGCCACGATGCTCTTTGCCTCTCAGACGCTCTCACAGGGGGGAATGAAGCAGCAAAGGAAATTCCCCTTAACTCCTCTCGCATAAACATGGCAGGCAAGCTCCCATATCTCAGCTTTTTACAACACATATTAAGTTGCGCCTTGAACAGGACATATTAACAAAATGCACTTATGAATGTGACACAAATCCAAAGCTGTGTCCATGTGTATGAGCTGGGAGCTGAAAAAAAAAAGAACGAAGCCTACACACAATGCAGATGATGATGTGAACAGCAGCAACCTGATTGCAGAAGGCTACAAAAGCTTAGCATCTAAAACAGCTACTTAAAGGCACAGCGCAAAAGGGGAGGCAAAAAAAAAAACAAAAAACAAAAAAAAAAGAGGTTTGATGACATCTACATGTAAAAATAAAAGGAAGCCATGAGGAGCCAACGCCACAGGACAAACAAGGCTGCCTGGGAGTTACCTGGACAGGTGGCCACGCAGGCACTTTTCTGGACGTTCTGCCCCTCACAGGATGTGCCTCCGTTCAGTGGGGTCGGATTGGTGCAGCTCCGGCTCCTCTTCTGCCAGCCACGCCCACACACGGCGCTGCAGGACGACCAGGTGGTCCACGTGGACCAGCCGCCGTTGACTGTCGGCACGGTTTCCAGAGGAAGGGGGGGGGGCGGGGTATGGGGTAAGGAAGATGGGAAGGGATGGATGAAGGGACAGAGCAGCCAGGTTTACCCGACATGCAGAAATGAAATCAGGTGTGCTACTCTTGAAAGATCGTGACTGCCTTCACACGGATGGGTTCCGCGTAGAAAGGTGAACACATGGAGGAGCAGGAAGAGGGTGGGGGGTTGGAGGGGGGGGGGGGGACTGCTGCCTGCATGTGTGCTCGAATTACAGCCAAATGCAGTGAAAACAAAATGACTCAACAGGAAGCAGAAAATAACCAGAAGACCTGGCAAATTTCACTGCATGTCTGAGGACCACACCGTCGCTCACACCTGAACATTTCATTGGACTTCTACCCTATGCTTTTCAAAAGCTTATGATCAAAGACTAATAAAACACCCTTTATGTTTGCAAAACGTTAACGCATTAATGAAGTATTAGCTTAAATCAGACTGTTTTTATAGTCCTTACACCTTATTTAGAATTGAGTTATGTCACATCCACAAACTTCAATGCATTTGATTGGGACTTTTAAAGACGATGCAACATGTGGATCACAGACAAAGTGACATAAGAGTAAGAAAATGTCAGAAACATCAGTGGCCTCTTACACTAAACTGACTTAAACTAAAGAATATGAAGCCAAGGTCCAACGCATCTTCATGCATGTCAGCTCAACTTGTCCAACATGTATTTCTTAGGAGGAACGATGTGAGTCAGATACGCACCAAGCAGTGATCGTCTCTGAATTTCGCCTTAAACCTCTCAGCCAGCTGGCCGTCCAGATTGTCTGTAATTGCTGCATCACACACTTGAGCAGCAACACGGTTTTAACCTTTCACAAGTCAGCTGCTCCGAGGTTTCGACTACATCGCCTGACAAGTCGGGGGACACAAACGCCGCAGGTTTGTGTTGATCAGTCAAATAAAACTTCTTTGGATTCTATGTAAAGAGGCGGTGAATACTTTAAATCATCCTTTACATGTTTTGTCTAAAAAGCTACAGCTTTATTTAAACAAGACTTACGAGTTCAGGCTTTTCATGAACTTTAAACACTGTTGTTGTTTTTAAACTTTAAGTGTCAATTATCATGCAACTGATGCAGTAGAGCACCTTTCAATCATGGCAGGTGATTACATCAAATCATCCAGCTTTTTTTTTTCTCTCCTATCATCTCCAGTGTTTCCTTCAGCCGATGAGCTACACAGATTCCTGATTTATTGACCTGAGCAGCACTGTCATTGCCTCTCTGTACATACTCCCTTCGTAATTTCCCCTTAACTCTCTGCGCTTGTCGCGGCTGAATCATTTCCTTGCCCTCTCTATGCAATTGATTGCTCGCCACAGCGAGGTAAATTGCCAGGCAACTCGGCCTCTGATTACCTCTTAGCACAGAGTGCAGTCACACCAGCCGGGTCTTGTTAAAATGCATCCCTCCTGTTGAGCTACCTTAGAAAAGTAGAAGTTATTATCAGTTGCTACGCCTAGGTAGGTTAAATAAAAAGGTGGAGAGAGATGCTGCAAGGTAACTGGTCGACTTCAAGGTAAAGCTGCCAGAACCAAATAAAAGGAAACTATTTCCTCTCTGTTCTGATTTATCCTCCACTAATATGAGTCATTTTTATCAAGCACATATTAAGATGAGAGGGACGTTGCTAAAATGGCCTCCTGCATCATTTGTACGTAATTCATTGGACCACTGAATGAAAAGAACTGCTTAAAGCTGCTATAAAGGCTAACAATGGGGGGGTTAAAGCTCTTGCCTGTGCAGTAAATGAAGCACTATATTCCCTTTAACAACAACCTCATCAGTTAAAATCAACACGAGACATATTTTGCACTCCTGTAAAATTGTTTTTTTATGCCTGTGGTTTAACCATGTGCACAAAATTTTCTTTTGAAATCATTGAGAATGAAAACAAATTCTTCACTTGACAACCCCTTTCTTTGCCTTTTAAAAAGCATTTCTGTAACTTTTAGAGTTTTGATCCGACGTAAAGTGGAATCCCTTGAAGTAACCCTGACATAAAAGTTTTAACTTGGAAATAATGTGAAATAACCGCCAGAGACTTAACCTCCACAGAATCTTGTGATCACAGTAAGGTTGTCAAAAAATTGATATTCTGAAAAGTATCGATACTCAACACTGTATCGATTGTATTGATACTTTTTTTTTGATTTTTGATATCTAATTGATTTACAAATGAAAAGAGAATAGCTCATCAGACAACCTTAATATATTGTCAAGGTTTTCCTATTAATTAAATATTTTATGCCTTTAATTGTTTGTCATGTTTAAGTACTGAATATTTTCCTGGGGATGGAAATTCAATTACAGTAGTTGTTAAGGACTGCAACCAAACAGTATTTGGTTGGATATCATGTTTAAAGAAGCAGGGATCATGTTAGTCAGGTGGTTGATTTACACCACATGAATATTATATTTTAAATGGCTAAAAATGAAATGCGGGGCTGAATTCATCTTCAGAAAGCTACAGTCGCTAGAAATTTAGAGACTGTACATAATACATAACGCGACACTACTTTCTAGTTATCACTTTTTTTTTAAGTTGGGGGGACTACTTTGAAAATGTATAATAAAACTAAAATATCTAAATGTTATTTATCCATGGAAGCTTGTTTTAATAACATACAGTAACTATGATGTGAACAGATCTACTGAGGTTTCATCATAAAGCTACAATGACAGGAATCTAAAACCTGCATAATTCAAACAGCAATTTCATTAAGTATTATAATCTCAATCTTTGGCACGCATCTGATTTTTCTTTTTCTTTTAATTGTTGTTATTCTTCATATATATATCACATAAAAAAACCTTTTTTTTCAGCGTAAAATATGTTATCTGTATCATTAAAAGGTCTAAAGTACATTATGTACTGCTGTATTTCTGTGTTGAATTGGTGCTGTGTATGCACCTGCCCATGGCAGCACACATATGTGTGAACGATAAAAACACAGCTCACCTCAAATTGCTGTCACCTGTTTTTGTGTTGACATATTTGCTTCAAACACACACATACACACACATTCACAGTATATCTGCAGAATGGGGGCTTCTTTTCACATAGAAATCTGCCAAAGCAACACCTTCAGGGAGGTGAGGATGTGTTTATTTGTCCTTCAGAATAGTAACTCCAGAGAACTAGTTGGCAAATTGTCTTTCGTGCTCTACCTGCGCTGTCTTTTAATTCTTCAAACATAAGATTTACTTAAGATCATTTTAAATGCTATTAAAGTCACATAAAATTTCAAATATGATTTGAATCAACATTCGGAATTAAAAAAATGTCTTTTTAAACCGAGAAAAACCATAAGAAATACGCCTCCGCATATATTTATATTTAAATAATATTAAAACAATGGTTGCTGTAAAACAATATTAGATCCTATTTTATCTTTTGGATTCTATATAAAATGACACAATAAACATAATCTTTACTAGGTCGTAAAATTACCAGATTTAACTTTGAGTGTGCATGATTTGAAGATAAATAATACTGCAGAAATGGAGAAGCTGTGAGTTGAAAAGCCATCCACCATCTGTGCTTCCATTACTTTTAACAGGTAGAGCAGAAAGTGCACATCAGCAAAGCCCTAAGAGAGACAACTGTTGATGCATATCAATCTAGGAATCTATAAATCCATTTTAAATGATTTAAAGTCCATCCATCTGCATAGAGAAGGATATTTCATGAGTTACAAACAGATTAGACAATTTGCCACTGCTGTGAGGACATTTTAGAAAATTCACTCCAGGGTCAGACGTTGCAAACATTGATTTCAACCTGCAGACAGTTACTGTATTATGGTTTAACATAGCACAGTTAGAACAATGATCAAGGACGGTTTGTAGGAAAAAGTTACCAAGAGAAAGCATATAATACTTTTGGGGGGGAAATGTTGTTTGGACAGATGAGACCAAAGTAGAGCTAGCACGCTTTTAGCTATGAACCGTAACGACTCTGCAAGTTTTCTAGACCAACGTGAAGCTCTCAGTATGAGCCACATCAGGACACAACGGCTCAAAGATAAATGGACCTGGGTGTTCCCACGACCCAGTGAAAACTGAAAATGCCTCTAGAATAAACTAATCAAGTAAAAAAGAAAAGATGACTTTAAAGCTACATGGTCCAATATCTGACGTTTCTGAAATGTATTCACCAATAACTTGTTCTGGTTGTAGACAATGTTTTTATGACAAATAAAAGCATCCTGTTGGTGTAGTATTTGTTATTTTTTTTTACTTTTAAGCTTTTTTTTTGCTTAGTTTGTTAGTAAATATAGCCTTTCTTTGTACCATAACAACATCATGTTAGCAGGCTAACCTCACTGTGCATTTGTACAATTGGAGGGAAAAAAGAGGGAAGAGAGTGTTGAACTCCCCAAAAAATTGTTCAAGATCAAGTGTAAAAAGATGCATGAAAATGCTTAATTCCAAGAGGGATGAATAAGTTCTAACAGTGCTACGGGTTTTAGCAATGTTTATCCTCTGAGCTGTCGCTTTTCCTGGAGGCATTACATGGTTGGGACTTTATTTAGTAGCTGCACCATCTGGCTTTCTGGTAGTTCAGTGGTACTGACTGTAGATGGCACCATATCTGTTTATGTCAGTTCATGTTGCCTGGTGCTTAGGTTCTATTTAGGCTCAAAAGGTAAAACACTATTAAGAAGGATGCTTGGAGTATACATCCTTATTTTATCAAAATTAACTTTATTTTGGACATTTTGGTTTAATCATATAGTGTGACTATGAACCTTAAAGATTTAACAGGCGGTTTTACAGGCCTTGTACTTTCACACTTTTCCACACACAGCTTTTCCATGAACCTGTTATATGTTCTTGAGACCTGTGGGTATTTTTAAATCATCTTACAAACTAAACAAAGAAGAGGTACTTTTGAAGTACTGTCAGTTTTTATCTGAGTTCTCTTAACTAACTGTCCCCCACGGCTTTATTTGTTTTTGGGAAACAACAACAAGAACAACTTATGTGTTTCTAAATATTCATTTTTCATTCATAAAGCGGTTTTGTGAGTAACTCCCATGAGATATCATTGTCCCATTTGTACCCAGCAGAGAATAAATATGGCCAGTAATGTATGGATGCTTCTATTGTGTGCTTAGCTTGGAACCCTCTGTGATAACAAATATGGGGTTTCTCTGCATTTTAATAAAGGTCACTTGGCTTATCAGGCAGAGTCATTATTTACATTTGCTGTTAATTCAATTTCTTTTCTCTTAGTGGATTCAGAACAAAGAAGGAGGGAAGATGGCAACCATGGCGTCCAACACTGCCAGCTTCTGCAGGACTGTCTGCCAGAAGCATTTAAGTTGGTCTAATTAACGTCCAGATATAGTAGTATAATTTATTGCTTTTTGAAAAGTATACAGCTGAAAGGCCAAGCTGCAACCATAGGTCACTCTTTTATAGCACTCTGGTTTGTATTTAATGCAACACAAAATATGGAAACACAGTGCCTGGCAAAAGCATCCATACTCCTTGATCTTTGCCACCATGCCAGATTACAGTCAGAAATCCACACAGATTTCCGTTCAATTCCTGATCTGATAGATAAAGGAGAGTAATAGAGCTGTGAAGATATAAAAACATGGCCTCCCACTTAAGCTGACAGACCACAGAGATTATTAACGTGAAAGCAGTCATGAGAAGGCATCACACAGCAAAACCTGATCCAACAATAAGTATATTTGTCCTTAATTTGAGGAGCTAAATCAGATAATTTGCCAATGGAATGAGTGTTTTAGCCTTTAAAATAAGATCATTGGATATTATGCTCTGGAAATATGATATCTGAGTTGTTTTTTTTTTCTTATTTTAAACATAAATAATCTTATTCCATTGGCAAATAGTCTTACTTAGCTGTTCAAACCAAAGGAAAGTTTTGCAGTGAATAACTCTGGAGGAGCTGCAGAAATTTGAATTCAATCTTGAATATATACCTTCAGGACAAATCTTGCAGACTGAGTGAAATGGCTGTAAGAGACTTATTATACAAATGCTAATAATGCTGAGTTCTTTATTCTAATATTTAAAATATTAGCTTCAGCTAATATTTTAAGGGAAATCAGATCAAGTATCACTTTCTAAACTTGCTCAGCTGGTAGAAACTGAGATATATAAGGGTCGTTGAATATAAATCTTTCCTTCAGCAATTGTGCTACTTTGTGTTGTTCTATCAAATAAGAGCTTGATAAAATAAAAAGAAGTTTGAGGTTGTTACACAACAACATGACAAAAGGTTAAAGGGATCTGAATATTTTGGGAGCACTGTAACTTCACGATTAACAGAAAACCTGCAGCTTGGTATATTTGATCCATGGGAAGACAAAGAGGTTAATGTGGAAATGTGGAATACAAGAAGAAAGTAAACAAATAATTCCTTGGGCAGTCTTTTCTTTTCTTTTGGTTTAGATAATTTAAATAAAATATATCCCAGACTGCTAGCTTAACATCTGCTAGAAGAAATAATCGTCACCTACCATAGACTAGGACTGTGGCGGAGTTGCTTTTGCGTCGAGCGACGATGTTTTTGGCCACGCATGTATAGTTGCCAGTGTCCAGAAGACGGGCTTTTTTGATGACAAGATTGTGGTCTGGTGTGATGAAAAAATTGGGGTCGCTCACTGGGTCGAGCACATCCTCGTTTCTTTGCCACTCCACCTGAAAAACACACTTCCTCAGTTAAAACCCACCACGCGTTAGCGTGAACGTGCTCGGCAGTAAGCAGACATCATGTAGAGGGGAAAAAAAAACACCTACGTGCAAGACAAGGACATTTAAAGTTTTTAAGTGGTTTGGTGCTCTAAAACAACTTTCCTTTGATTTGAAAAATGAATTACTTTTTCACTGTGAAGAGAGCTGCTTTTATTTTGCAGCTGCTGGTGGTCTGTGAGCAAAGCCAATCATGCTCTTGAAGTGCCTTCGCTTCTCTTTGCAGAAGCCAAAATTGAAGTTATTCCTGTCCTGGTGTATTCACGGACCGGCTCGCTTGTTTTGCTGCTCTCACTTGACCCCGTGCCGTCTCCAGAGAAGCGATGGTGTGGCAGCATTGTTGCTGGTATTACTGCCAGTTGCGATACGGCGTATAATTGGGCTTTCTTCCTTTTGCGAGCGCTATCTCTGTTTTTCTCCCGTGGTGACTTCTGCTCTGATGTTCTTTTCTGTTGAACCGCAGTTGGCACCTTCCTTCCCATTTCTCTCCAAACAGTCCCTGCTCTGTCGAGCTGTGATTGGCTTGTCTGCCGGCTCTCGTCTCTGGGCTGTCTGAGCTAGCAGCCTAAGCTCCTGTTGTGTTGTTATTAGAGCAGTTAGTGCCTATCTGGGACCGGGGAGGATGCAGCACATGAGGTGAAACAGCTGGCACCACTCTGGCCCTCTAAACACACACCGGCAGAATATGAGAGGAGAGAGAAAGCGATGCAAGCAGAACAAGAGAGGAGAGAGACAGAACGAGATAAGGAGAGAGTGAGACAAATAGAGCCATTCATTATGGACGGGCCTTTAGAGATGCCAAATGGGGAGTGAAGCCTCGGAGCCTATCCTAAGTGATGTGAAAATGTGATATATGGCTTCTCAGAGATGTAAAAGAGATCATAAATCAATAACAGGGAATAATTAGAGGTGTAATTTATCTATATAGAGATGTTTTTTTTTTCTGTGGAAAGCAGAGAGATGCAGCAGAGTCACTTTTTGCCCCCACCCCCACTGTCCCTCTTGGATAGGAAAGAGTAAAATGATGCTAGATGTGAGCCTATAAATATCTTCTGTATCTGTGTCTCACCTCGGCTTGTGGCACTCCCTCGGGGGGATGGCAGCGCAGTAACACCTCCTGGTCCAATGCAACCTCTTTACCCTGTGGCTCCTCCTCAAAGTTCTTTCTCAGGTCTTGCACAAAGAAAAAAAAAAACATAAAAAAGACCCAGAAAACGTAACCAATTAGGGTGTTTGTTAAAGCTCACAACATTTGAAAGAGTCCTTTAAAAATAACACACAAACTGGGTTTGGTGATGTTTTTTTTTTTTTTTTCCAAGAAATTCCAACCCTTGAAATGTTCAAGCGTGGCCTCGTGTCGCACTCCAGTTGGCCTCTAAGCCACAGTGGAATCAGTGGCACCAGCCTTGTTGCTTATTACAGGCTGCCTGGCTGGTTCAGAGATGTTTGTCTGCTGCCAGGGGGACCTGTGCTGAGAAAAGCAATTGCATTACCCCTTCCTCCCACCCAGCCTTCCTCCCTCCGGCAGCCTCCGGCCTCCATCTGTGTGACGGCTTGGAGCAGCCGCACGAAAAACAATGCCTCGAGGCGCCTGGACAAGAGCTCCTGCAAAGCCCGCCTGGCTGCGTGGGGGCTTCACTTTATGTCTCATTGAGCAATCTTGCGGTTGCATCAAGCCCGGCAATATATTTGTCTGTAAACCCCAGCTGTGAATTGCACAGGTAAAACTGCCCTGGCTTTTCTTCTTGCAAAAGACGGGAAATAAGCGCAGGTCTATTTGGAGCGGATGAGACAGTCAGGCGGCCGATAGCTGGCGGCTTGGTGCAAATTTGATGTGTTCACCCCATGTTTTGACTCAGAGCAAAGCAATGTGTTATTGTGTTGCAGGGGGGCCGAGGGTGGATTCCTTTAAAGGAGATGTTGAGCCTGCCCTGACCAATCACACTGGGGGAAACATTGAGACAAGCGGAGAGTTTCATGACATTTAATTTAATTAAAGCAGATAAAATGGGACTGGAGGATATCTGAGATGTAACAGCTCTAGAAAGCTCTAAAGTGTGTGAGTATAAGTGGGTGGGGATAAATATTAGAAATGTGTCCTGATCCATAGCTATTCAGGCGTGTGTGTCCTATCTTACATCTCTCCAACAAGGGTGGATAATGAATGTGTGTTTTCAGAAAAGCCTTGTGGTTTGGAGCCTGCGCTGCATTTCCCTGTGTCTGGAATAATACATATTTATGTGGGAATTAATAGGCAGAATGCTGTAAAATGCTCAAATGTAAAATGGCTCCTTCTAATAAAGCTTTTGAGGCAGTGGTGAGGGATGCGTCCATGTTCCCCAGGCAGATTTATGATTGCTGCACAGCAATAAATTTCAATTCTGTTTTTATTCAAGTTACTTTCACAGGGATCATTGCTGATATACTGTAGCTTGTGAGAAATATGCTCATGAATACTTAAATTTAGGGTTCCCCTCCCTCGCCCTTTTCTGCCTTTCTAAGCTCTATTGCAGTGTTTTGAATTGTTCATTCAATAAGCAGAATCACAGGAAAATTATTTACATTACTTCACAACCGTAGCCCTACTACTTGAACCCTATTAGATTATTAGGATTGCATTATCTGTTCTCAAATGGTTTTCATCATACCTTTCATTCTGAAGTTTTCATTTTTCTATGAATGATTTGTCAGAGATGATCAAGCTGTCTTGTGGTGTACTTCAGGGCTCTGTTTTAGGACCTGTTTATTTATATAGTGCCAATTCACAACACATGTCATTTTAAGACACTTTTCAATGACAATTCATATAGATCACACAGGAAATCCAGCTGATTGAATCGACTCGTTGATTTGAGAGAAATCCCTCACACCAAACACGCATGCAGTGATAGTGGGGAGGAAAAACTCCCTTTTAACAGGTAGAAACCTCCGGCAGAACCAGGCTCAGTGTGAGCAGCCATCTGCCGAGCATGACTGGGGTTCAAGGAGACAGAAGCAGACATACAGAAAGAAGCAGAGATAAAAAGGTTTTAAATATTTAACAGTAAATAAATGTGAACTCATTTTAGCTAAGCTCAAACAAGACTGAAACCTTAGATGATGGCTCTTAAAAAAAATAAGATTTCACAAATGACAAAGTTTAATGCGGAGTCAGAAATCTAAATCTTAGGTATTACTAATGTGAGCCGTTTTATTTAAAAACTACTACTCTTCTCTTGCATTTAGAAAATTTTAGGCATAAAGATTCAAAACAAACGAGGCACCCAATATATCACAAGTAAAGCGGATGCTTCCCTGCGCTCTTCTTGCTTTTTATACACTTGTAAATTCTCTCCTACTTCTGAGTGGACCTGTTTCTGTGTGCTCATGGCAACTTGTGTCTGTTTGAAGTTGGAACCAACTTGAAAAACTACTTGGCTGTTTCTCAATTGACAAGAACGCAAGTATGGACTTGTGTTCTTGCCAAAATACCTATACCTTCTTGACAAGAACACAGAAAGTATGGACTCGCAGAGAAAGGTAGCACGCAAGACGTATCTGTGTCAATTGGAACAGAAGCGTACTCGTGACACATTTAAAGCCCGTCTGGAGCTGCATTTCAACTCCTATTATTAATAGTCTCTAGATAATAATAAACTATTACTTTGTCATTTATTGGGGGAAAAATGATTAACACAGTCAGATAAACAAAAATCAAATGGACGTTTTGCCAAATAGAATGAATAAAACACCATCAGAGCCACTTCCCACACAGCTTTGCTGAGAGAGGGCTGCTGCAGACGGGCTAACGTTAGCCATGGCTGCGACTAGCCTCGGAGCTCTGCTGGGTACCACGGTTCTTTCAACATTGGAACTTTTATAAAAATTACGCATTAAACCAGCAAATGGGCCACATAGTGAAGCTTAAAAGTACAATATTCTCTCCTTAAATGATTTTAAAACATATTTTTCTGGAACAGCAGCACCAGAAAAGTGAAGCTGTCCCTGCATGCTGGGACACCTGTTAGTCTGGAGAACGAACAGGTCTGCTCTGATGGGCGAGAACAACATCCATGGATTTTGTCTTGTGAACTGGAGCAGTGCTGGGGTTTCTATAGTACATGAGAATGCAAAAGCACGCATATTGAAATGGCCTGTCTTCTGTTTGGCTACTTTTCAGGAAATCCTGCATCCATTGTTGTAGCTAGCACCTTCAGGCGATTAGCTGTTCTCTTAAAACCTTGAGTCTGACGTTATAACCAGTGTCTGTCAACAATTTTGTAAAAACAATACAGGAAAAAAAAAGAAAAAACAGCAACTGAAAACTGATGTTTGTGTTCAACCATAAAAAAACAGTTAATTCACACCCCACTTTCCTCTTAAACAAGTTAAGCTAATGTTAGGTTAGCTCATACAAAGTTCCAAATTTAATATTAATTATTTCAGAGCATATTGCTACTGCTTTCAGAACACATCTATAACTGTGTTAAACTTAAGTTATTTAATGATGACTTCAATTAAACAATTTCTGAAGATTTTAGGGAACACTGATTAGCAAACATTACTATCCACAACTAGCAAGAAAACCATAGAGGTGGAATTTCCCGAAAAGCAGCCAATTACAGTTTACTTTCTCAGGTTAGTTCCTCCCTCAAAGTGACAAAAGTTGACATGAGCACAGAAATAGGTCCACAGCTAAGTGAGGGAGAATCTACAGGTGGATAAAAAGCCAGAGTGCTCATTGAAGGAGCATGAATTCATGGTTTTGACATATTGAGGGCCTCATCATGCCTGCATTAAACTTTCAAAATGTGCGTGGAGAGTAGTTTAGAAGCACGTGTTTTGAATAAAACTATTGTATAAGTATTTCCTTACACTTGTGTACTTTGGGCAGAATTCTGACTTCATAGTTTTGTTTCTTGAGTCTAGTCTTAGAGACCCGAGTGTCATTTTTTAATCTGCAATGCCTGTAGAGCAATAAAGCTGCTGAGAAAGAACTGTTATTTTCATCTAGGAATATTTCAAAACTGGAGAGTTTCTTGTTAAAAATCTCAAGCGGACAGTATCAATTCATGGTTTTATTTAATCTCCTTTGAGCGACTGTAACATCTTATTTCTCTCTTCAAACAAGAAGGAACTTCTTCAGATTATTCAAAAGTCAGCTACTAGGTTGTTAACCCACATGAATACATGAGCAGTGAAGCTTCCCTTCACTGGCTCCCAGATTACTTTAAAATTCACTTTAAAATTCTGATTTCAACTTCCAGAGCTTTGCAGAGATAAGCCCCCCCCTTTACATTTCTGATCTGATCCAGCTTCACAAAACATCCCCCAAGTTAAGGTCACTGGGTCAGCTTTTGCTAGCAATACTCTGCACAAATTTTAAATACTATGGGAGTGGATCGTTTCAAGTATATTCCCCAGCCCCCATGTTTATGTAGGCTTTTCAGAAGTTTATGGTCTGCCTCAGACCTTCTATTGTGTTCATGTTTTATGTACACATGTATGTGTTTTATGAAACAATTTGTGATGCAAAGTCTGTAAAAGGTACCCTATAAATCTATTTTAATTACTTAGTTACCTCACTGCTTTCTATTAGGATTGTATTTTTTAGACCACATGTAAAATGGCATCATGGCACTTTTCCAGCCCTAAAGAACCAAAAAAAGGCGCATTTGTCATAAAATAGTGGCAAATGTTCTTAGCACACAGTGGCTGAAACTGCAACATATTTTTTTTAAAAAAAGGTTTTCCAAATTTTCAACAAAAACATTATTTTAGCTTCTTTACTTCTTCACTATGATTTAAAATTTACTTGCATACACTACTGTTAAGTTTTTACTTGGGCATAATGGAAAATAGTCTTCCAGTGTATTTGTGTAACATTGGCTCTTTAATTTGATCACAAACTAAATTTAATTTTTGGTAAATTTCTTGCTATTTTATAGAAAGTTAAAGCCTGGTAATGTGCATAAAAAATTCAATGAATCAATTTTTTTTTCACTGAAGTTTCATTATAGAAATGACAAATGATATATTGCTTTGAAAACCTAGCTTAGATTTCAATCATCCCCTCTGGGAGGTGACCTTAATTTAAAGAGCAATGAAATTCAAGCTGTGAAACAAGCTTGAAAAATAATCTTGTTTGACAACAAGTATAGAAAATATAAAACACTAAATATTTACTGTTGGTGGTGTCACACAGGTAGCTAGTTATCAGTTATGGATACACTTCTAGGGGCAAAAAAGGATTTCACTCTGAAAGCCAGATGAACGGGAAAAAATGTGTCAAATGAATGGGAAAAAAAACACATTTAGCAGAAATGTAATCTTCATAAACAACAATCTTCACAACAACCAAAAATTAAATATTGACATAATCGTCAACTGATTTAGAAATCGATTAATCATTAACTGGACTATAGAGACTCCTAATAAAGCTTTTAGCTGATAGGGAAAGCAGTTTATAACAGTAATTATACCAACATTGAAAAAAAAAACATTTTGCATCTAAGATTTAAAAAAAAAGTTTTCGTCCATTAATATGCTCTATCCAGCACTCCGGAAGTTTTTTGTTTGACCTGCTTTAATGATGTAAAAATCTTCTTTAAGAAATGGTTTGTAATCAGATCATTAAGTCAATCAAATTTACCAAGATTTTAGATCATAAAATGTAACGTTACTTTCCTTTAACTAGTTACATTGATTGACTAAATCAGTTAAGTAGACTAGTAACTAGAATAAGTATAATTTTTAAAGCAATGAATACTGGTAGTTTCTCACAATTTATGCAGATAACATAAAATTGTGGAAGAAAGCGTTTTGATCAAATGAAACCAAAGCGTACCTATTTAAGATAGATTGTATATTTGTTAGAAAACGAATACAACGCCAACCCCATGGTAAAACACGGTGACTCTGTGCCGTGTTCATTAGGGACAAGGTTAGTTAGAGTTGATGAAATGAGATGAAAATAAACACAGAGAAATTCCTGGTGGTAAGAGGCTGCGGAAATATTGAGACATCTTCAAGCAACGCAGCAACCCTGGACATACAGGCAGAGCTGGAGGGGAATAATATAGATGAAAGCATATTCATCCCTAAGGAGGACCCTGTCAAAGTCCAGATCTAAATCCACTGCGTCTATATTTCTGTAGATATTCTCAGTGGATAGTTCTGTGCCATACAGATACACTGAATCGAACAGAGTAGATTTTATCCAAGCATATTTACAGAATTGCCTCATACCCAATAGAATATGTTGGAATTTCTGGCTAAAATATGACTTAATAAAAAAGAGTGGATATTAACACTCTTCCAGGGCACAATAGCTTAATTCTAACAATATTATGCAAGAGATCACAATGATATCTGTACTAATTGTTAGCTAAGTTAGTCTCTCTCGTTCCCAGTTCTCCCAATAAACTCTTTATTACACCAAAGCATGCAAATGTGAGCACCTTGTTAAGAAACCCATGCATTTCTAATGACGGTGAGATCTTTTTAAGTGCACTCACAAGCAATCCTGATGTACGCCTTCTGGCTCTTCTGAGTTCCAGTGGTGCTCCAGGCGACGCACTGACACCAGTACTCATTGAGGCCAAAGACTTTCTCCACCTGCTGCCTGGTAACTTCAATCGTCACCTGCATGACCGGCAGAGCTGCAAAGCAGGAACAGAAATGACAGCATGTGAATCCTCCACATCAGCTTGTTTGTTTGCTGCCAAAAAAAAAAAAAATGAACGACTGCATTTTGTACCTTGAGTAATTAGGAGAAAGAAAAAAAAAACAGCAGGCATAGATAAACGAGGAGACAGCCATAATCCTATATAAACAGAGAGCTTGTTAACTGAGGAGAATGAAAAGAACCTCCAAGCAATCCAGGTTTAATTTGTACGCCGTTAAAATGGCAACAGTTGGGAAGGAACGCCAGAGCGCTAAACAAACACTGCAAACAAAAATACCCAGTGTACCATGCTTCTATGATCGAATCCAGAACCGGGAGGAAGAGTTCAATTTATAAAGCAGTCCTACCACAGAGTAGATATAAAAGATTTGGCTGTAGCAGGAGGTTAAAAATAGCTTTATTGCTTTTCTGCCAGACTGGACTGACAAGCCTTCTCTAAATAGAGCAAAATTGGGACAAAATCCACCTGCCCAACCTGTCAAAACATTATAACATTGTCACAAGCTTATCTACATTGGGAAATCTTTCATTTCATCTTCTTTCGCTGTTATATTTGGGACCTAAGGTGGGGGCAAGGTCGCACTCTTTCCTCACTATATAAATAGCATATGCAAGCATA